>JAPSGF010000026.1:2520949-2571663 GCA_035772895.1 Perdix hodgsoniae
TCTCTCTTTCTCTCTTTCTCTCTTTCTCTCTTTCTCTCTTTCTCTCTCTCTCTCTCTCTCTCTCTCTCTCTCTTTCTCTCTTCCTCAGAGGCTCCATGGGCACAACTGCCTTATGCAGTTGCTTTAACAAGATGAGTCAAATTTAGAGGACAGATTCCCACAAACTGATTACATGGGTAAAGCAGAGCTCTTCAGGAGGGCGTCTCCTGAAATAGCTGCCAGAGGTATGGTGGTATGTAAACCCAGAGCCACTCCTGTAGTGACAGTGTTATGCTGGGAATGAACCACAAAACTCATCTCAGGAAACATGGCTTGTACCATGTCTAGCAGAATGTGCTGCAGTACGCTACCAGAGCTTGTGTGCATTGGTCTTAGCTGTTTAGGCTGTGAAATGTAAATGGTGAGAAGGTTGCTGATGTGCAGGATTGACAAATAAAAGCAGAGCGTGTCAGCTGCTCTAAGAGGAGCCTGTGGTGGGGCTGTGCCCCTGAGAACAGGCCCAGCTCATGTGCAGCGTGGACTCTGCTTTGGTGAATTCTCAAGTCCTCCAAATAAAAACAGATGTTGGTTAGACACAGGATTTTGCATGAGTAATGTTTAATTTTTTGTCCTCTGTTTTGCAAGAAGAATATGGTTTCTTGTGCTAATTCTGGTAGTGTTTGGTTGAAGCCCTGGGGAGATCACAGCGAGCTGAGCACTTCCTACCCAGGTGATCTCACATTTGTGGTGTTTGCTTCAGTCTGGTCTCATTTAGAGAACTGAAGTGCATGTTTCTCATCTCGTTTTTATGTTGAACCAAGACTTCCAGATGGTGCTGATTTTCTTCCTGAGTGCTATCCCTGCTGTAGCGGCAGGGCAGCCTCACGGCTCTTCCTAGTGCCATGGGAGAGGTCTTTTAGGAGTT
Source organism: Perdix hodgsoniae (assembly GCA_035772895.1). Lineage (NCBI taxonomy): Eukaryota > Metazoa > Chordata > Aves > Galliformes > Phasianidae > Perdix > Perdix hodgsoniae. The sequence goes on from JAPSGF010000026.1 coordinate 2,521,854, forward strand.
CAAAGCACACGAGGAACACGTGATATGAAAAAGGCTTTTGTAGTACAGATTCACTCTACAATAGTTCCGTGCTCAACAACAGGTTGTGGTTTGAAGAAATATTGCTTCTGTCAGCCTTGCATAATGGAAACAGTAATCAGCATCCATTAGGTCAGAACGTATTGTCAATCCACAGTGAAGCAGAAAGGACTACATCTCAGAAAACCTTTTCATTAAGCAAAGAAAATTGATACCAGTGCTTGGCTCAGCCTAACACTTTGTTCATGGAGTTGAGTGTGGATAATGGCTGTGTTTGTTTTCTTTTCATTTGTTTCTCTGTGCACAGTTATTTTGATTAGGAAACGTCCACCTTTCATTCTAGATGAACAATTCTAAGAACTTTCTCCCATCATTTATCATCTTAAGTACAATCAGTGCTTGTGTAAAAAACAAAGTTAGACATGAAGTCAGGACAAAATATTTTGGCTTACATGATTTTTCAATATTTTAGTTGAAAATTAATTCCTTTTTTTGTCTGTGTAGTTAACTACAATCTCTTTTTTTCTTTGTGGATTGTCTCAGAATAGTACAGATGATGCTGGTGAGTAATAATGTGCTTATAAGCAGATCATCACATATGTGTATTAACATAGTTGTTATACAGGCTACATGGGGCCCTGTAGCTGTATTGCCAGTGTATGGAGGGACTAAGGGTTGAAGAGAGTAGGATGGTGTTTTGATAGAAAGGATAACGAAAATTCTTTGTAGCAACATTCTGTGAGGGTAACAGAATAATTAATGCTCAGTCTGACTCGTTAAATAAAAATCATTTCTGTACTCTAGCCTTGCAAATACCACTATCACATTACCATGACGAACTGATGATATTGAAAAAGAGTTGATAGATGAGTGGTCTCTTGCATGCTGTTATCAACTGTAGTAACTGCAGAATGAATTGCTGCTACTCACTCCTATTGCTACAGGATTTTCTCTCTCTACACTCATCCTGTTACCACTGAGCTGCTCTTAGTGGAGGGAAGGATGCTACCCAAGCATTCACACTCCTACATTGCTGCAGAAGTTGCTGTGCAATGGATCAGGCTTGAATTAATGTACATAAATATGGGGACTGAGTATGGATGTGAATAATATGTGTAGGAAAGATTTGTACTGATATCAGGTACAACGTGATATATCCTTAATCCCAAATTAACTGTTTTTGTAGATGGAGAATGTTTCCCCAAACTTTTACGTGAACAAACTGTTGGAAATCCTGATTTTTGGCTTCTTTCTCTTGCACTGCAGTTCCCTGTTGTTTGTTACTCTGCCTGCCTGTCTGTCTCTGGATACAAATGGCTCTTTTCACCGCAGTAGCTGAACATCATGAATAAAATGAGATTGTAAATTCCTTTAGGGGACATCTAGCCCACATGTGAGTGCTATATAAATAATGATCCATCTAGAAGGAAGGTGCTATACAAATATGAGGCAGTTATGGTTAATTCCATAGTATGTAAACCTGATACTGGGTGCGACTGCCACAAAGTGTTTAACAGGTCCCTTATTGCAGAGCCTAGAACAGTTCCTCCCAGACTAGCTTTCTTCTGTCCTTGTGTGTTTATATTCCGGACTTTTGGACCACAGTTGTACATTAAGATGTCAGCTTTATAGCTGTTTTTCACACAGAAGTGTTAAGCTCAGTCACAGAATTGCAGCTGAGGAGGAAAAAAAAAGTGCATCTAGCATCATTAGGCAAGCTTCATAATGCCATCACCTATCTGTGCAGCATTTTCTTTGATTCTGCATACTTCTTATCACAAATCTGTGTTGCTGAGGAAGGATTTTTCTGGTAGAGATTTTCATCCTTATCTGACATATGTATTTTGGGGAAAATTCACTATGTTATTTTCTCTTTTTCTTTTTCTTTTTTTTCTTCTTTTTCCCCATACAAAGCATAAATCTGACTGTGATGCAGCAGTTTTGAGTAGGGAGCTTTACAATGGATTTGGCCCTGGGCTGTGGTGCAGGAAATTAAGGTCAATGAGGTCTTGTGTGAAGGAAAGGGCTGCAGTAACCCAAAGCAAGAAGCATGGTGCAACAGAGCTGTGGTAGGTGCACATCTCTGATAGGCTAACAGCATCATGAGACAGAAAGTTTTCCTGTAAATTTGTGACTACTATTTCAAGAGAACCAACCCAGAATGAGTACAGCATCTTCCTTTGCCTTTAAGTTCTTTTAAAGTTTAAGTTGTTTGGCTTTTTGCTGTTTAAAAAAACCAACAAAAAACAACAGATACCAACAGCTAAAAACAAACAAACGAACAAAAAACAAAACAAAACTTGCAGGTTTCAAAGATGTTGATTCTCAACTAATATTCTCAGAACAATTTCTCCATTCATTTTCTAAAATTTGTCTTTCTGGATATGTTTCTTTTGTCACTTTGGTTTAAATGCGACACAGACTAATGACCTTATTAATTTTTTTGTCAGTTTCTCCTGTTTCAATATTTTAATTGTGATTTTATCCAAAAATGATAATCTCAAAGCCTATTTCAGTTATCATTTTAGAAAATCCTAAAGCAGCGTGTAGAATTGCAGCTTTTATGGCCAGTGTTTTAGCTCAGAAATTCTACTGGAGACCAAGCAGGGTTTTTTTAAGGTTGACTCAAAAAAAAAAAAACAAAAACAACAACAACAAAAAAAAAACCAAAACAAAACAAAAACAAACCAGTGAAACTGAGGAGTGGGAAAAAAAGATGTAAATACATAGCAAATGTGATATTTGCTGACCACCTCAGTCTTGAAGAATGCAACTTTCCTGTTGTGTTTTGGCAGTTATATCATCTGGCATGTTTTCCACTGCCTGCAGGGATAACAAATACCAACAAGTCTGTACCTGGAGGCCTGAACCTTGCTTTAACTATTTAATGTTGCACAATGATTAGACCATGTCTCCAGGCCCATTTACTCCATCAGATTAATACATCAGGCAAGAACACATACTATAGAAAGAAGTATATCCTGACAGATATAATCAAACAGCATTTAAATCAAGGGAGACGACCGTGACATTAATCTACCCTGGTATAACAGCCCATTTAAATGAGTAGGAGGAGGGAGGTGGTACAAGTGAGGATAGATGGTGTGTTTAAGTAGAGAAATGAAATCTGTAGAATGACTTCAGCGGAGATAGTTTTGATTGAAGTCAAGTAGTAAAACGAACAAGTGAGAGAGATAAATTTCTTTAAGCTGGAGACGCTTCAGGAAAAAGAATGCGTGCATATAGGGGATCTGCAACCTGCTCAGACCCATGCAGATCAATGGTCTTGATGCAGATAATATAAGCCAAATTGTTCTATGCTGTTAATTTCCTTGCAGAGGTCTAGAAGTTGTTTTCCTCCTTTTAGAGAGCAAACCACTCGGTGTGAGTTTGAGTTAGTAGATTAAGGCCAATCAGATCATAAATAAAAGGATTTTTTCAGCCCAGTATAAAATGGGAGTTGTGAAGCAGGAGAAATAAGATAAAACAAGCTCATAGATGAGAGAAAATTACTGAAGGCATATGCTGAAGGTGATACTGAAAACTAGTGGTGTCACTAATTAACTGCAGCAGCAATGCAAATGAATGCAATCGGGAAATCCAGATATGCAGCAGCATCAGTACCTGGCTTTGTGCAATCTGGTATATTTAGCTCATGAAAGGGAATTTCTGGGGTATCAAACAAAATCATCGCTTGCTGTTAGTGCTCTGAAGGCACTGCTGGAGGCTGAGGGAGCATGTGGACTATTTCTGAGACCAACTTGGCATGGCATTGATGCAAAACACTCACTTGCAGGTGTATCTCTAGGCACAGTGCCTCAGTTTGGGTTTCTGCAATGTCTTGTTTAGTTCTTACTTTTTGTGTGAAATTGGTTTTGTCTCACTGGACGACTTAAGTGGGAGAGTAACCTGTAAAAAAGAGAGAACAAATTGAGTATGCTTTTGTCCTTTCCCCATGGCTAATGCCCACCAGCTTCCCTGAAATCATGCTAGGTTTTTACATCTGACATACAGCTATACTTACTCAAGAGCCTTGAAGAGGTGTCTGACCTCCTCTTGATTCCAGGCAAATCAGGTTATTAAGAGACAAACACGACATGAAATGTGAGCTGTCTTCAAAGTTGCATAGAAATCTTGGTGAGCTCTGTTCTAACAAAATGCCATTATCAGCTACTACAGATAATGCAAAGGGAGGTTAGGATTGGAAGGGACTTGCTATGCTGTTCTGGAATGGCTACTTAGATGATTCACGTTCCATCTAAAGGGATACGGAGGAAACCAGACCAAGGAGGTAAGGTATGTATGCATATTGCGTAAGTCTCTCCAGGAAGAACACTAAGACTAGACTGTACTTGCTAGACAGAAATACCAGGAATTTTTGTCAAAATAATAATAAATAATCCTGAGATGACATCATTTTAAAAAAACTTTTCAAATTCAGAAATGTGCCATGAAGATATACCTCCATATATCTATTACAGCTCAAAAATAATTCCTTGGATCAGACAAAAATTAACGAAGGAGAGGCATTGTTAGGAAAGCATTTTATAAACACAGATTTTTAAAATTTTTGTTTGTTTGTTTGAGTCCTTTTCTTTTTTTTCTTTAAAGGGTGTTGTTAGCCACCACTTCCTTTGACCCACTAAGAAGCTGGGGTATGGAGTGCACAGAGCAAAGGGCAAAGCATTAACTAGCAGCAGATGAACCACATGTCTAGTCACTGTCATCCCTCCCCATTCAACAGGATTTCTTAAAGCTGGACTCATCTGGGCCTTTTCTTCCTATACTGCTCTTTTGTTTCTCTTTTCTCTATTTTAGGACAAGGGGACTGTATTAAGGAGAAAAAAAAAAAAAAAAAAAACATATCTCACTAGGTCTACTCTCTTTATTAGGATTTTCTTTCTGTGAGGTTTTCACTTAGATTCACACTACACTTTTCCCTAATACAATGACTATTTTGTCATGCTGAATAAGTTTCCCTGCTCTTCATCTTCCATTTGGGAATGTGGGCTAAAACTCAGAACAAAAGATACGATAAAAGACAGGCATAGTGCTTTCATTAAGAGGACAGGGAGCTTTTGAAGTACACTCCTGAAGTCAGCAAACAAAAACTAGGCAGCAAAGAGACCTGCCTGTTACAAATGTGCTGCAGAGATGAGACTAAGCCCAAATGAAATATTATGCTTTTTAGTCACTGGCCCTGCTTGAGAGTGATGAAAGGGACCTGATGGCTTTCTCCTTAGTCAGAGCTTTCATTGCCCCTGAGGAAGGGATACATTGCTTATATAAATGACAATTAATTGAAGTACCCTAGAGCCTGGGAAACTCCAGAGCAGAGAAACACAAGCCTTTGTAGGTGGCATGCAGAAACTATCAATCAGGAAAAGTGTAACTTTTTTTTTCTTCTAAGCTGCAATTGTTCCTGCTAATATATTTATTTCTGAAATCCTACATCTACCCCCTGAGGCTCAAAAATAATGTGCAATATCATTACAAAACCAAACTCTCACATTTGAAATGCACAGACCATAATGAGGAAACCCTCATCAAACTAGAGCAACCACTCTTGCTATTTTGCCTGAAACTGTCTCTACATCCCAGATGAGAGCTCGTCCCCACGCACATCTTCTAAAGATGTAAGACCTACTTTAGAGAATGACATTTCCTAGTATGGAGGGCAGAGCTATGAGAAGCCCTCGGGATATTGGAGTGACTTCAGATTCCTCTCTCCACCGAGTTTATTCAGCTGTGCTCTATCTACAGTCTATACGATTAATTAAAGTGTGATAGATTAGTAACTCCCTAATAGGAAATCAAGCTTTAGCCGCAGGCAGTAGCAGAAGTGCACAGGGTCTTACTCTGACATTACTTGTGCTGCTAAAACCTGAGAGCAAAGCTGCTGAGTCTAGCAGGCTGACAAAGTCAATCCAAGGAAGATGTGGCTGGCAGAGCAGCCAGCAAAGCCCCCCTTGCCCCGGTCTCTGAGGCAGTCACTGCAAGTGTACGGATGCTCATGTGCAGATGCTTCGTTTATTCTCAATCCTTTTGTTTAATGGGATGAAAAAGAAGTGTCCAACTGTTGGAAAATCATAAGCTTCCGGTGGTTACCCCTGCAAGGTTTTCTGTCTGGGTTGTTAAATAAAACAAGTTATTCTGAGGATCAACTCAAAAGAGGGAGTTGTCTTTGTTGCATATAAATATTACTGTTTTGCCTAAGATCTTAGGAAAATGCAACCCTAATTGCAAATCCGCTCACTATTAGTATTCAGTAAGCATGAAAGAAGTGTGGATGAACAATTGTTTGAGACACATCTGCAAACACTATATTTAAACCAATTGTTCCTAACAAAATAGATTTCTTTGTACCAAATCTGAAAATTGCAGCGAAGAAAAGTGTTTTTTTTCAGGTGAGAGTTTCCAGTAGAATGTTGCCTCAGTCAACATCAATACTGGGTTGTGGCCTGCGGCACAGGCAGCCTGTGATTTGGTTCTTTTACACCCAATCTTGGAGTTATGTCTCTAGCAGAGAGTAAAAACCTTGATTTCAGTGGTGTACCACCAGGCTTGTCTGTGCATATATGATTTTGTTTGATTCCCCTTTGTATTGGCATACGATCCTCAGAATTTATAGGAGCGCTTTATCAGCAAAAGCCCCATGCATTCCTGTGTCATTTTTTCTCTCTGTCTAGATCTCTCCTTGTTAATCTGCGTGTTGCAGTGATTTCATCTGGTTGCAGTATATTACTGAAGTCAAAGTGACTTCAGCTGATATTTTGCTAACAGACCACCCAGCTATGCTCGCTATCATCTGCCATACTGAGAGCTCCGGGAGAAGAAGTGACGTAGCCAGTCCACCAGTCTGTGCTCACAGTATCTCATGTTGCTACATATCATTTTGCTTGGATCATACGTTCTTCTCTTCCATTTCCTTTTGTCAGGTTTTCCTCTTTATGATCTTCTGAAGTCAGCCGCAGACAATCTCTCGCCATCTGATGCCTGAACATGAAAGGGCTCTTTGCTGCACAGCGCGTATTTAAGGTTCCCTTTCCATAAATGCTCCTCAAGATTCTTTGGCAACCTGTGCAGTCTAAAAACAATTATGCCAACAAACCTGTTTTGAGAATAGCTGTAGAAATTTGCATTCTGTCCCAGTTTCTGTCACAGACTTCCTTTCCAAGGATGGAAAATTGCTCAGTTCTTATCTGTCTCAATTCTCCAGCTCTAAGGAGGGAATAATAACATTTCCTTTCCCCAGTGCTTTCTCTGTATATTTAGATTAGAAGCACAACGGCACAAGGACTGTTTGTGTTCTGGGATAGCTGCTAATGCACAAAACCGCTTGTCCTGCCTATTACTAATACACATTAAAATAATACTTTCAAACACAGAGGAAAGATGGTTTAAAATTTGAACCACTATTGCTTTTCAGTATTTCCTAAAGTCTAATTAGTAATAAATGAGGAGCGTTGTTCCTTGGCTGTACTGTGTCACATCAGTGCTGGTGTTGTCACCGAGCGCGTCCTACAGTCCCCAGCAGCTCTCCCAGGCTGTACCTGATGCACTGCAATGCTGCTGCAGCCCTCGGGCCTGAAGGTGAGCGTAGCCTTTCTGCTGTGACCACACATCTTTTAAACCTTTCCTTATGGCTATTTAGAAAGAAGGCTTCACTGTAACTTACAGTTATAGCTGCAGACTGGACCGCTAAGTAGTCTGCTATTCCTCGAGAGTATTTGCAAACTGCTCATGTTTCTCTTTTGCTGCTATATTTATGTATTTGGAGTGGCGAGAACAGCTGGTTGGGAGGCTGAATTTCTTCCTGCTAGGGAAAAAAAACAAAACAAAACAAAAAACCCTACAAACCTATTGCTTTAAAAATATCTTCATCAGAGTGTTCTCTGAACAGTCTTTCAATTTTTGCATTCATAAGAAGTATTGGTCATTGGATATGGAATATTTTCTGACTTAAACATATTATTTTTCTGGGAAAGTCCTTTTTGCTAAAAGTGTAATTTTCCTTCAGAAAGACGACATGGCCATTTCTGTAATAGTGAATGTGTCTATAATTGGTTTTGCCACACCTCCATAGTGGTGTTAGTGCAGACAGAGCTCAGGGCTGCTTAGAATTGCTTTGCTGCCAAATACCATGTGTTGAGTGCAGGACTGTGGGAGCATCCATTTCTCAGGGACTTTTGAAATACCTTCTTGTCTCTGGCAATAAATGAAGTGTTGGTAATTTGAAAAGTGGTCAGCAAGCCTCTTAGCCAGAGATTCATTCAGTTAGTTTCTGTATTAATGGGTGGAGTATTTAGTTTCTGATGCAGTTCAGAGAAGTACTAAATTCTCTTCTGGTTTTGAAAGTGTGACTAGCGGCCACTTAATCTCCTTTATTCCTGTTAACCATCAGCAGTATATCTAATTTGCTGGGGTTTCCAAGATACTTGCTTTGTTTTTAACAAGCTTTGAGGTTTAGGTTAACTGATGTCTCTGTAGAATATCTGACTACAACTGGCCAAGTTAAAATTTGTGGCTCACCTGTGTCTTTTCTCTTTGGATCATAGCAATTCACCATTTTTATGATTTTACCCCTACCCTGACCCTGGGGGAAAAAAAACTCGTAGATCACCTTGCAGCCTGAGCCCTGTCCCTTGCACAAGACTTCTTGTACTGTTAATTCTGATGTTAGGTTTGACAGTTGAGAGATAGTGGCTATAAAAGTCCATTTCCTACCAATGGAGGGAAGAGTTAAGGGCAGGATCATAAAAGAATGAAAAGCAATTTCAAAAGCATTTCCTGCTCTTCTCACTGCGAGATGGCACAATTTCACCAATGTTCTGTGTCTGAAGAAGGGATCAACTCCTATTTACCGAGATCCCTGCAGGGAAGGCAGGTGAGGGGCTGACAGCTGTTTGGACAGGTTGCTTACTGAGATATTGCTTCAGAAACACCGCACAGCAACTTACAGTGGATGTGTGGTTACAAGCCAGCAACTCCTCGCAGAGAGTTATGCAGTCATCCTGCACTGGGCTTCTACATGCTAGCCATTCAGTTCTGGGTTCAGCTGAAATACATTTGGCCATGCAGAATGCCCAGCAGAAATGCGAATATCATCTCGGTATCCAGATACACTGCAGTATTTTGTGCTAAGAATCTGTGGAATTGCTGTGGTCTCTGTTGTTGTGCTCTGAGCTCCTTACCTGTTTGTGGTTTCCAAATCCAGCATCAGTATCTCTTTATATTATTCACAGGAAGAGGCACAGTGGGGTTATAGAACTGTTCATCTGCGTGTCATAAGCATCAATCCATTAAAAGAAAAAAAGTGTAAACGCATTCTTAGCTCATAGAGATTTTGAAAGAGGTAAAGAAGTTTGTAACCAGAATTGGCGTAGAGTACTGAAGTACTGAAACTGTCGTTAGAGGATTCGAAGAATACTAATAGCAATTTCTGCTCTTGTTTTATAAGAAAGTGGCAAAGCATTAGCATGAACACAAGTATGTTCCCACAAGCGATCTGCATGGGGAAGCTGTCAGATTTTTGACCTACTGTGATCTGACATTGCTTTGGATGTGCTCTGCCAAGTCTACGCATACCGCTGGTTTCCCAGTTCTGCAAGACAGTGGTTACTCCCTTCTGTGATAAACGTTTTATCATTTACAAATGTGGCTGCCACAGTTCAGCTCCCAGGTCAACACAGGTATGCATCAAAGTCTTTCTGATTACGTTTAGATTTTTTAAAAACAAATTAGTTCTTTTACTGCCCCTCGAGCACACGGTCTTTGAAGTTAAATGTCCTCTCAAGCACAATTAGAGAGCTAGCTTCAAGCGGAGAGCTGATTTGGCTCTTGATCATCAAAAAGCCTTTGAAATGCTTCATTTAGCCTTCTTTAAGGAATCTGGACATCTTCAAATACTTTAAAGTATCCTAAGTATTTATTTGGTTTTGGTGTTTTGTTTTTCTTTCCAACAGAAGAAGTGGAGATGGAATGTATTTTTGGAAGCCATTGGCTTTTAGTATTCTGTTAGGAAGACTGGAACATTTTGTCGGGGTTTGCTCCCACTTCTCTGGGTAGATAGTCTCTCCACAGGTTATTTTCTACAGAAAACTTGCTATGTTCTGGATCTATTTGCCTTAGCTTTCAGCAGGTAGCATATTGTTAGTGGAGATGAGAGATACAAAAAGATTATCTTGCAAATGCTGTCAGTAGGGCTGGAGCATGCTTTTTTCAGATTTCTCCAAACTGGAGCTTACCATGTGTTTATGGAAGAAAAATTCCCCGTCTTGTTTCACTGTTTTTGTTTGTATAAAACTGGATGGGATTATTATGGAAAAACATACGCTCTGACCTTCAAAATGGGAATTTCACATGAAAATATTTCCTTGTGGAAGTGCTTTCCAAAATACATATTTTTTCATTTTTGAGTTTCCTTTTGCATCCACAGCCAACCTCTGCTCCGGTGGGTCTACATGACCATCACTGACTGTGACAGCTTTCTGCTCTGCTTCTTCCTCACTTTCTGTATCTTGTTTAACTCCAGGAGTTACTTCTCTGGGGAAGGGAATGTCACTTGATCTTCAAAGCAGTCTCCTCTGAGATTTGAAGGAGTTATTATAACTGAAAATAGTACTGTCGTGTGGATTTTCTCAGACCTGCGAGGGTTCATTGCTTTTCCCAAAAAAAAGGGAATGAAAGGCTTGATATTTTTCCCCCAGTGATATTCCACTTTGAACACGTATTTATCTGAATATTGATTCAAAAGCAGAGCATGAGATCTCCAAACCAAGCTATTCCAAACAACAAGGCTCTTGTGAACCACTTGGAGCTAAACCCTTGGTGTCCTTCTCAGCCTTGTAGGAGAGGATGAGGAGAGCTGGGAACCTTGTTACATTCCTGTTGCTGCCTCTGGGTATAGTGGTGGTTTGCCTCAACTGTCGGCTTATCTTAGTGGAACAAAGATACTACAGATATTTGCTTTCTTTCTTTCTTTTTTTCTTTTTTTTTTTTTTTTTAAATTAAAGCTGCTCATTTATTTAAGTCTTCTATCTCCCTGCTGATAACTGGGATAACACAGCTTGCTGATGTTGTCTCTCTCAATATATATTTTAATACATCTGACCTGCTTGTCATATTCTTGGCAATGCAGCCTGTGTGCTTTAACAAGTCTGCTTTGGAAAGGAGCTAATGACATATACAGGGGATTTGCCTGGATACCAGTGGACTTATACAGCTGCATGGCATGAGAGCTTTAGGAATGCAGAGAGTAGCTCTGTACTCTATTGCTTTAAATGTACATCACAGCAGGGCTGGACCTATTTAAAAATCCCCAGAGGTCTTGCTAGTTAACTTCCCTTTCATGTAATAGAAAAAAAGGTTGAATGAGTCATGTGAAGCCAGCCATGAGATTAATATAGACAAAGATGTCATATCCTCATGCATGCAGCTGTGAATGGCATATCTACTTTGCCATCTGCAGATTAAATGGACATAGTGTCTCAGTGGCTGCTGCAGGGCTTGGTATAACTCAGTTATCATCAGGCAGATTTCCTGTTGCCTAATACCCAAACACAATAGTTGTTTAGCGTCAGTCTTTGGTTTCTGGAGTAGTTTCAAAACCCGCCAGCCACAGTATGTAGTTTTATAACAACACCACCGTTAACTAATTGCACACACTCACAGAATTATGAAACCCAAGAGGATAATTTGGTGCATCATTGAGTATATCTTTGTGAATTTTTCATAGGCAGTTTAGATTTTAGCTGATACTTAAAATGAGAATATTCTCCTGCAGATCTGTTTGCACTAATTTCTTTCCTCCTGGTAATTTGGGGCTTTCTTTTCTGACAATTACAAAAACAGCATTCTGTTTAATTACAATATTTACAGAAACAGCTTTTTTCCATATTGCAAGTTTTAACTCCATGTGCTTCTGAGATGTTAATTAATGTCTATATTTGCAAGGACACATCTGTCTTGACCTTTAGGTACCATTCGTTCCATTTGTAAATTGGACAGTTGAATGTGAGTGCTGGATTTATAAAAAGCACTTGAGGACATAAAGTATTTTAAGCACGGGAAATATCATAACTCACATCCTTGTGATATTCTTGTTACGGAGGATATCACTGAGAAAGTTTATCTAGATTCTTCATCAGAACTTATTTGTAAGTTCACTTTAAAAGGCCAAAGCCAGGAGAAAATCTGTGCTCTTCAGTACTGAAATATTTGATGCAGTCACGCAGTTCCCATTTACTTCTGTGAGTCACCCATGTGCACAGAGATGAGAAGTCTCCCTTGTTAGGGCTTTAAATGTTTCCATGGGAGTTTGCTTCTTTGAATTTTTTATTTTCAGCTTTGTTATGGTAAGATGATTTTTCTGACATTTTGCTGATCACAAAGCAGCTGGCCCCATAAAAAATAAAGCACACACACAAAGAAACAAATGACTGAGTGTCTGGGGAAAAATGTGAGTTCTGTGTCTGAGCGGCAACAGATTGTCATCATTAAAAGAAAACATCAGCAAACGCTGGAATGATGGGTGTTGAAGAGTTGAAGCCATTTCTCAGGTTGGAAGACAAAAGAAAGGTGGTACTTCAGTTAGGCCATTGTTCATTTTGGTTGTGTTATCTGGGTCTGATCATTTTTAAAAGTATAAAGTAATAGTGTTGAATATAAAGGGGAAAATTACCGAAGAAACACTATAAGGCATACTTGGCTTAATTGTAAACATCTCACCATAACTCTCAGTGCAAAGTCCTGCAGCTGGGGAGGAAAATCTCCAAGCAGCAGGACTGTCTGGGGCCACCCAGCTGGGAAGCAGCTGTGCAAGAAAGGACCTGGGGGTGCACCAGGACACGTTCCTGGGCACCCTGCTCTGGGTGGCCCTGTCTGAGCACAGGTTGGACCTGATCGACCCAAAGATCCTTTCCAGCCTCAACCGTTCCGCGGCTGCAGCTCTAAATATAAAGCTGAGCACATCTGCCAAGATTGGAACACCATAAAATAAGAAAATGCAGATGCTTGTCTGTGTCAGAAGATCTCTGTCAGAGAAAAGCTGAAATGCAAACTGCAACCAGGAAAAAATACACACATGTATACACACGCACACACACACAAAAGACCAAAAAGCACAGAATAAACAAAACAAACCCAAACACGCAAATAACTGTCCTAGGAATAGCCAGTTTCTACCATGATCTCTCTTGTGTCTTTATAATGTAATTACAGTGGCGGATGCTCTTGCACCTTGTTCTGCATCCCCATAGCACCTCTTTGGCCAAATCCTCCCAGTGACTTCTCTTCTAAGAGACCATGCAGGTGGATGATGGAGTGGTCTCGGCTTAGTTGGAAGGAGATGTGAGCAGGACCTTTGGTCCTTGTTGTACCACTGGTGCAGGAGAGGAAGCTCAACCAGTGCCAAGGAATAAACATCTATCACTTCATAGATGTTCAGTGTCATAGAAATATCTGTAGCAAAAGAAGTGGGCTTTGAAGGGGAAAAAAAAGAGGGAGAAAAAAAAAAAAGCTAATGGCATTTAGTGGGGAAGTAGTTCTTTCTCTCTACCCTTCCTTTAAGATTTTAATAAGTTCTTTGTCTTCTGAGTTTTCCATTTGTTTCTGTATCTATTTATTTTCATGATTTATTTGTTTCTGCTTATCTATATTGCATGAGTCATCATCCTGTTCAAGTCCCTTATTAAGGAAAGTAAATAATCTCTTAAAGTAACTTATATGTGTCTCTGCTCCCTCCACTTGTAGTTGTTTTCTCCCTCATTATTGGAAATTAGAGGCCAGAAAATGGGCTTGGCCCAGAATTTTCATAGGCTTTTTTTTTTTTTTTTTTTGAGGTTTTCTTGTAAAAGCTGTTTAATCAAAAGCTGGAACAGACGCCCAAATCACTTCTACATTTTCAAAAGGAATAGGTCAGCACTTGGGGTTTGTATGAAATGTTACATGTTCAGAAACAAAGAATTGTAACCTCAAGTTGAATAAAAATGTTCTCAGGCAGACAGCATCCTGGCTGCTGGCCCAGGCAGCTGTATTGTTTCTCCCCAGGCTGGGTTTCTGGTCAGTCAGAAGTGATGCAAAATATGGAATCCAAGACTTTCAGTGATGGAAATGAAAGTGGTGTGCACTGATGATTTACCTTGTTCTTTTTCAACAGCTTTCCTGTAGTTGCTTTCATTACACATTCCTTTTTCCCATTCACCTTTCTTTATCTGTTCTTCCCTTCTCTCTCATACTCTCTTCCCTGACTTCTTCTCACCTTGTTTCTGTCACCATTCTGATGCCATTGCCCTTGCAGTGATGCATCCATGTGATCCAACACTGGAAACATTATGTAGGACACAACGTGTCCTGCAGAAAGCCAAGATGGATTTCAGGGCAGGCTGAAAGCATCATTTATTCTGCACAGCCAGAGCTGGATCCATACTGCAAAGCACACTTCCTCATTCATCATACGCTGTCTTATCTGGTGTCTCACAAATCTAATATAGATATTAATTGCAAATTGCTGAGATAAGCCTTTCAGGTCTTGGAGTGCTCTTGTGATCTTCCAATATGCCCCCTTTTCTAGCCAGTTCTCAGAGAGGAGTTTTAGTTTTTCTTTTACCTTTGTAGTGACTACTCGGTGTTTGCCCTATCATTTGAAAGAAGGCAATGTGAAGAAGTGTGTGTCTGATGAAATATTTAGACTTTTAAGACTAACAGCTCACAGAATACCATAAACCATAATTTGTACCTGTTTATAGCACTTCTGTTGGAAATATCCTGCTAATCTACCTAATATATGTTAGAAAATGCAGACATGCTAAGATTTTTTTATTATAACTATCAGTCTTTGCTATTATATTATCAAGTAACAAGGAATGGCCCTTCCTAGAATCTTGATGTCCTATTTATTAAATATAATGTTTCATGCTGTGTGTTAGAGCCCTGTGTGCAGCACTGGGTGACCTTTTTTGAAGAAACTTGAATGATGTAGTTCTCCTGTCGGCTTTAGGCTCAAGGTTTTGTCACTTCCCCATATGAGGCTGTATTAATTGGATCCTAGTTTAGGTCCTATATTGTGCATCACTGAATGAAACCTCTCGTGGTTGATATCTTCACAGAATCTGTTGGGTTGAGCACAACTGAATGTAGTTGCCTTGTGCTAGTGGGTGAGTAGTATTCATCAGTCTGCTTTTCCCTCAGTCCTTATGTCCAAGGGAACACATCTCAGAGATGGGACATTTTCAAATCCCCTAGGGTTAAATATTCAAGGTGTATTAAATGTTGTGGCTTCATGACACTTTGTCCCTGTGTTGGACCTGAAGTTGGGACACTTATACAAGAATAAGCTTTCCCATCTCCTCTTCCTCTCTGCTCCAAATGGCCTGTAAACCTGGAGAAATGGTTTTGTAGTTATATTTAGCTATGTTTTCTATCACTCTGACCTTGAACAAAGGATTTATAAGCCCAGAACTGATCAATGTATTTCCTAAATGCAACTCTTGGTCTGACAAAAAAACATCTTCTCTGGAGGTGTTTCTTCCTACTTGTTATCTTTAGGTGGATGTGGTTTAGACCTGTCTCTTCCTGTAGTGCTTTCACATATGTTGTTAAAATGCCATTAGCACGGAATTTTCACATTCACACTTTACTTTTACTAGACATGAATCTTCACAGGATAAAAGAGACCTCACTTAATTTTTCCTGCTGAATACTACCCTGGTCACTCCTTTGTGACCTATTGTAGGAGGAACAAGAATTAAGTCTGTGCTAACAAGACTTTCCATCCTTGATTTTCAGGGAATTATTTTTACAGTGGCAAGCCACATTCTGTCCCTAAAAACTATTTTTTTGCCATTGAATATTGTCATCACGTGTAGCAAAATTTAATACTTGTTATTGTCTGTGGCAAGAAGGAATTCTATCAAAAGCTAAATCCCAAGATCTTCAGATGGTGGTGACTGTATTTTATGTGCTACAATAGAAATGTAATTCAGGTCAGTATGCAATGCACAGGAGTGAGTGACTGAAAAGACTGCTGCTGTACTAGAGTTCCTCTGTCACCTGAGGGAGAAACAAAAATATCTTAGAGACAGTAAAAACTCATTTCTTTGTCTGCAGGAATTTTGTGGAGTGTGATGCTCGTCACATCCAATCTTGGTAGATGGCTTGGTGGTACAGAAAGCAAAGAACTGAACTGACTCAGGGACCTGGAAGTAATTACTCTAGTCAGGCTTCTGGAGCATGTCTGCACAAACTCACACGGGTACCAGATGCGCTTAGGGTAAAGGCATTAAGTTTTCTTCATTGGCTGAAGTCTGCAATATGTTTTTAAGTTAACTGCATGCCCTGCACTTGGCTTTGGCATGCAAGATCAAAAAATAAATCCTATTAATACTTTTATTTAAAGTAGATATTCAAATTGGAGCGAACTGAGAAGTCATAAGCACCCAGGTTTGCCCAGGATTACCCCTAGCATAAATTATATACACGTAACAGAAGTACAAGAATATCAAGTGAGTTCATTTAAATTAATGTTATTAAAACAAATGGAAAATTGATTTGTGATAATAGAGGGCTTGATTTACCCTAGCTTAACTCCGTTGACTTTGGTGGATTTGTTCCTGCCTCACTTTGGTATAAGTCAAGGGAATTCCAAGCCCAGGAAGCGTAAATGCTAAAACTAAAGGAAATGTTTATTATCTTATGTCTTATTGCATTCAAGGCAGCAGGAAATGTGTTTCTTCTGATTTATTCTGCTATAATGCAGACAGTGGCCAGGAACAACAGAAATAACAATTAGCTGTTTATTGTAGTGAGCAGCCCTAGTAACTTAATATTGTGTTAATACAAATATCATTATGGATTCAAATGGAGCTTATACTTAAGATATTCCTAAAGCAACAAGAACAACTCCGGCTTTGATGGTTCACAGACTGAGTTGGTTTCAAACCCTTGGACTCCACAGGGTGTTAAACTGTAAACTGCCCATGTACCCAGCTGCAGTCCTTCCTCCCACCTTTTTAAAGTGCCTTCTTACTGCTCCATGAGTGAAAAATTAATGGACCTTCCCTCATTTGCTTTTGTGACAAGAAGGAAGCACTTCCATTAATGACACTAAGAATAGGATTTACTGTAACTTGGGCTCAGATGGTATTTGTGGTTCCCACACATCCTGTAACAATATGCTTTCTAAACTTAAACGGATATTGCCACACCGACTGTTACAGAAAAGCAGAAGGAAGATGATGAAGCAGCTCCTACAGGCTCTTTTTTTTTTTTTTCTGAGGCGAATTTATTGGCCTTGTGTTCAACACCTCAGCAAGGTACAAAAAAAAAAAAAGCCCTGACATGAAAGTGAGACAGGTTGAGAGTGTGTTTTACCAGTGTGTCTGCCATGTGATTTCCTGCCGTTAATTACTGATGTGAGAGGTAAAGTAGAAAAGCAGACTTTTAGAGCTGGCTTTTCACTCTTGCATGATAGAAGTAGGGCACAAACACCAAGCTCAACCCCTCCTTTCCCATTCCTCAGCCCACCTCTCCTCCACCTTTCCAGCAGCTCTTGCCCAGTCCTTTTGCACACACACCCATCTGTACCCCTTGGGCAGCTCTCTTGCTGCTGATGAATCGCCAAGTTCAGCTCTGGCTGACGATCCGCTGCCTCTGCTTCTGACCTCTTGCCTGAGGCTGCATGTAGACCTGTCAATCATGGGGATATTTTTTGTGAAGTCAACTCTTTAAGCAATTAAGGATCTATATGTAGGCAGCCAGAGCATCTTGCATGATGCTTGGGCCAGCTAAAACTTCTCTTCCCTGTTACCAGGCTCTGAGTAAGCCAGTCCTGCGTAGCATAGATAAATACCAACCATCTATCATCCCCCATATGCCTTAGGAGTGTAATTTCATGAGCTGCCTGTGTGGGAGAGAAGTGTGAGAAGATGCTGCGTCAGTGTGTGGGCTGCACAGGGGACAAAGAGGTTACTTAAAATTTATACTGGAAATAGAGAGTGAGTAATAATGTGCCCACCGTGGACCTTTCTTCAGTAGAGACATGCAAATGAAAAATGAGTTGAATGATTGATGTAACTACCAACAGAGGAGGAAGCTGGGAAGTGGAGGTGTGAGCCAGTCCTCAGACAGGATAGAGCAGCACACAGGCATGTGCTGCAGAGTGCAGTGAGGGTGCATGTGCGTGTGTGTGTGTATGGATGTGTGTGTGCTTTGGAGCTTGGAAAGAGAAAGTTCCTGTATACCTGCATGCTGTTGATCTTTTCGTCTTTCTTTTCCTTATGGAGCTTTCCCATAACTAATGGAATTGCAAGGGGGCTACGGAGGTGATGTTCTGTGCCTGAGATTGGATTTCTGAGATGAATGCAGAGCAGAATCGTATATCCACAGGGAAAAGGGATGGAGTTTGTGCCTTGGACAGGTGGATGTGAACCAGACCACCAGATCAGTCCCTTCAGATTGAAGGCATTGTAAATAGGGCTCATAACAAATTATTGCCACATTCCATTTGCTCTAACAGAAAAGACTTAATTTGCATACATGAAACAGACAATAAACTGCTGGGAGAGCACACAGACTATATTTAAGTCGATAGAATGATCTATCCTGATGTGGTATTTGTCAGTTGTGTTCTTCTAAATCCTCCCGTGCAATTCTCAGGCATTCATGCGTCACGCTGAAGCAGGTTTTTAGCAATAAGGAGTCTTCAAAGAGAGTCCCTCTTCATGAAAATAAGATGGAGGGAGCATTCTTTTATTTTTCTTGCTGCCATTTGTGTGAATAGGATAAAATATTTTCTCTCCTCTCTATTCTTATGCATCTTCCCGCTTGAGATCATTACAGCTGCAAAACCAGTTTGGTGAAAAACATCACTCTCCCATCTCCTTCCCTCATTTCCTAAGAAAATAGATACTTTGAGAGGCATGAAATATAATACCAAGTGCTGCCTTCCTAAAGAATGTCTAAAATTCCTGCGAGACAATGCATTGTTTCAAAACAAAGCTATTTCAGGCAATTCTATCCTTGTATGTACAAAGCTATTCATCGGAGAGACTTTCTTCCAGCACAAATATTCTTGCTCTGGGGCTTTATCTTTTAAAAGAAAAAAGAAAGTGTTTTAGAAGATCAGTTTCACATTGTTACAATTTAAAACAAACCAAACAAAAACAGATTCTGCAGAAGTTCAACCGACTGACATTCTCCCTGTCCGTGTCTAGCTAAAGCCAGCACAATCCCTCTGGAACTTCTTTGACAAACTTTATTTATTTAGCAGTCAGCCTCTGGTGTTTTTTTGTCAGATGTACCATGAATGTTGTGTCACGCTTCGCTTTTAAAGGAGGAGTACAGCGGATTTGGTTTTGTGCATTTTATAGTCTTATATGGACCTCAGCATGCTGGGAACTGCAAGTCAATGTGTCCCTGTTTCGGTGCTGCTGACCCAGAGAATTGGCACTGCAGCTGGAAGGGGAAAGAACCAGAAGCCTGGCCTGCTGTGAGACATCTTCTAGCAGTGAGGATGTGACCGATAGATTTTCATGCACTTTGGTTCACAAAATCACAGAGCTGAAAAGTTATGAGCTCTGTAAAGGCGCTGCTGTTTCCAAAGGAAATATTTTCTACAAGATAGGTAGGTTTTGGCCAAGTAGAGAAGCTCAGCTGGTGCTTTATGTACTCTTCCCATGCATGAATTCATTGTGAGCTTGACCAAGAAAACTTGGCTAATGCTGCCACAGTAAAAGACAAAATGAGCTCAGAAGTATGGACAGAGCGATAATGCTCTCATTTCTTTCAATTATTTTGCAGAAAACATGGCCTCAGACCATTAGTGTTGCTTCTGTTGTCAGCACCAGCCCTGCTCACTGAAATTAGAGCTCAAAACCTATCCTTCTAACCTTATGTTTTGACTCCACTCCAAGGCATTGGTTTTGTTATTACAGCAGGAAACAGATACTCACAGAGCAAGGGCAGAACACTGCAAAGTAAATTGTAGGTGTCCAAGTAGATAAAGATCTGAACGTGTCCCTTTTCATTTCAGTGCTGATGCTAATGGGGAGGAAGCTGGTTTTAGCACCCATTGGTAAATAGCCACTTCGCAGAAGCATATGCTTTTTTGCAGCAGTAACAAAAACAGAACAACAACAAAGAAACCAAACCAGAAACATCCGTTCTTTAGAAATATCTGTTAAACAAAACCAAAAAGTGGAAAAAGAAAATTAGCAGCTGCTCTTGCACTAAACTTTAACATACGGATTCTGCTTTCAGAGAGCTATCATTGTAGCCAAATTAAAATATAGCTGAAATTTTTCTAAATAAAGCTGTCAATGAAGATAAAAAAGTTTTTATGTTGACAGTAAAGCAAATGATTTTTTCCACTCTGTTGAAGTTTTGTAATGGTGCAGTATATCTGGTTGACTTATGGCGTGCTAATGACAGATTAACAGCTGCAGGAGAGACGACTGCACTGAGACTCGCTCTCAGAGAGTGAAGTTGAGTGTGGGCAGGGGTTGGATTGGGAGGCAGAAATGGGTGGAAGTTGTGCAAGGCTGCACACTTGTGTCACAGAGAGCAGATTTAGGATGGGAGAAGTGGGGCTTCCTGGTTTTGGGGAAGCCCCGTGAAAGAGGTCACATCTCAACACTGCAGGGATTGAGCTGGGGTATTTCTGTAGGAGAGGGACAGTTCGCACCAGGAGAGGACGCTAAGTGGGTTAAAGAATTATTCAGGATGGTGCAGAGGGCAGCTCTCCGTATTGCGGTACATGGGAACGGGGCCGTAAAAATGCTTTGCGTGAGGCAGGATTTGGCTTCTCATGCCCCATGCCGCAGTGCTTTAATGCATTGCTAGTATGTTCAGCCACCACAGACATCCCAGGAACCAGCCCCAGATAGTTATTTCCTTGGGTGTTTCCCTGAAAAATTCACATGGGAAGAAAAGGTCATGCTAGAGAAATTTGTCCTATTTCACCACACAAAACAGGGAGAGCAGTCAATGCTGTCCTGCCCCGCTGATCTCAGCATTGCCACACTCCCAACTGGGGGGATGTGCAATGGGAGCAAGGCTTTGAGAAGTTGCTTTCTTGGTGCAAACAGCCGTTGGGTTAAAAATTCACCTCTGTAGATTACCCACTTAGAAACTGCCCAGAGGTCAAGGACTGTTGGCGCTCTGCTGGGTCCGTCTCCCCTTAGTTCCTGAATTTCACCACTTTTAGCACAGAACGTGCATTTAGCTCTTCAGAACTACTGTAACTTGGAGATCTTTGGATGCCTCCAAACCCACTGGCTGCAGTAACCCGAATTCACTTGGAAATACCTTCGCCATTTAATTAGACTGCTTATTTTGGCACGGAGAAAGAAGCGGGGGGGAAGGGGGATGCAGAATGTTTAAAAAAGATCAGCTTTTTGCCTGGAATGTGACATCTGAGTAATTTAAAGAGGTTTTAAGAACAATGCTTCATTTTAATTAGTTTCTGAACAATTTTTTTTGCCTGTTCTCCCCTCTCCCCCCCCGTCCCTCCCATGTACTGTTTATTTTTGATGACATCTGCAATCCTGGAAAAAAAAAGAAAAAGAAGCAAATTAACTTGGTTCAAGGCACATCAGCACATCCCTCGGAAGATCACAGCAGTCAGCTGTAAAAAATGGGTTTATGCTGGAAGAAAATGAGGAGCTCAGAGGGCTGAAAATGTACTTACCTATTTATTAACTACATCTATCTCTATTATTTTTGTATGACACCAAAAAGTGTTCTTGGCAGATCACACATGTGCACAAAGGATGTGAGATGGACTGCTATGGCACTATTTTACTAAGGTAACTCTGCTGTTACTTCTGCCAAACCAGAACAAAGTACATCCTTTGAAAAACTCGTCTGTATCTGAACAGGCGCAGTCCAGGAGAACACCAGGGGAGGAAATGAGCTGTGTGGCTGTGAGTGGCACTGCAATTAAAGAACACCACGTTAGTCTCACAAAATCCTTTTTACTCCTTGCAGTTCCCTGCCCTGTGGTGCTCTGTGTTTTGCCAAGTTCTTCTGGTGTCCTGTTCCTGCCAGGCTGTGGGTGAAGGATAATGTTTTGGAGCCAGACTGCCCACATAGCCCACCTGTGAGGTTAAGGCGTGTGAAAGCAGGCAGGGCAAAGGGGATGATTGTAGAATTACAGAATCATAGAATGGCTTGGGTTGGAAAGGACCTCAAAGATCACCTAGTTCCAACCTCTTGCAGGTTGGCAGGGCTGCCAACCACTCAGTCGAGCACTGGATCATGTTGCCCCGGTCACCATCCAACCTGGCCTTGAGCACCTCCAGGGATGGGGCATCACAAAGACCTTCTGCAGACATATGAGAAGGAAGAGATCTGGTAACCAAAAGCTTGAGGAAAGAGATCTGATAGACTGATTGCTCCTAACTACAGTTTCATTTAGCTATGGCTGTTTTTCAAGTGGGACTGATTGATCCCTTTAGACCTAAGTTGCCCATACAAATTGCTGCTTTCCTTGAGTGCAAGGGGGGGAGATGTGGCTTCCTTTTAGACCTTGGGGCTACAGAAGTTGGCAGAAAGATATAAGATCTTCTGCCTGTCATTGCCAATCCATTTTTCAACATCAATGTTTCTGTGTATTTCCTGGAAATATAGGATTCTATGAAGTAAAAGAACATGAAATGTCGTTGTAATTTTTAGATGATTTTCGATGAAAAATGAAAAATTGCCTTAACTGATATATCTTGCAAGTTAATGTAAGGCTCAGCTAATATTTCAGGTAAGAAAGAAAAGCACAAAGCAACCTGTCACAAAAAGACAATGTCTGATGTTTCATTTCAGTATTTGTCAAACAGTAAGTTTTGAATTTTTTTATTTGAAGTGAACATTTTGGGTTGTGAAACGTATGCTTTTCCTCATTCTTTTTCCATCAAGCTGAAAGCGAATCATACAGTTTTCCATCCCCAAGCCATGTTTATTTTCAACCTTTTCTAAATGCCAGCAGGATAAAAAAAAAAAAAAAAAAAAAGAGAGAGAGAGAAAAGGAAGTTCTTAGTGCAATTGTGTGAGACGTGGTTTGTGAAGGGGCCATGCTGTGACGAGGTGCTGTTCACTGACTCACTGCTTCTGATCTGAGTTCAATAAACTGAGCATGTAAGGCAGGTTGTAGAGGTAATTCTGTTACCGTGTCATTCTTGTCTTGCCAATCCTCTCCTAAGTATTATAAACTAATGTGTGACAGTTATAAAGTGGATTATAGGCCGGTCTGTCTGATGTGACTAAACTGCATCTATCGAACATATATCACTCAAAATCTCAAATTGGACTTGAACCTTGCTCTGTGAAGTTGCAGATAAGTAATTTGTCACGTTTTGCTAACACCTTTCTTCTGTTTGGTGTGTCCCTTGTGGTCCCATATTGCAATTCAGCATGCTCATTTTAGCTATGTTTTCAGGATGTAATATGAAAATTACTAGGCATTATGAAAAGGTCAGCTCTGTTAGACTGGCAGAGTAAGTAGGAGGAATGCAGTTGCTCTTAAGATATTCATCATCTGTCATTACGTCTTATTAATCATCCCAAGCAAATCTCGAACGACGGTTCATTAGAGAGCGTTTATCCTGCAGCTGGCAGCAATAGGTGTATCTTCACTATCTACTGGATCTTCTCTTCCTGACTTTTTCATCATGTTACTAATTGAGATTCTTTTTGTGGCATTTTGATTAGTGCAAGTATAAAAGGCATACCAACATTTTACCTCTGCTAAAAGGCCTTTGTTGGAGGCAGATAGATATTCCCTGGCAGCCACATGGCCTTGGTGAGCAGAAGGACTGTGTGGGCAGGGATGAACCTACATGCACAGTTTCCCTGCTGAAACCAGACCCAGAGGCTTGACAAAATTTAGGAGATGCAAAGCATTTTCTGTACGAGAGAAATACACAATGTCAAAAATTTTTGATACGCTTGGTGTAGAGGAAACATTAGACAGCATAATAATTCAACTCAGCACAGCCCAGTCCACTGTTAACAATGGAGATGCAGCTGTTGTTGGAATGTTCTCTGAAAGGTCTGTGCATGTCAAAATGGGCTCTGGAGCACACAGACTGGATGGGGTGCGTCCTTGAAAGGCTTTCAGTTATGTTCTTTGTTTCTGGATTTCAAAAGCAAGTCTGAAATTAACAATGCCGAGTATATCCAACTGAAATATTGAACTGCTCAGCTTGTTCCCGTAGAACTGAAGAGCAGATACACATTTCAGCCTTCAGAACACCCCATCTGAAGGAAGAGACATATCTGTCACATCGGAAGGGCATTAGAAATGGGCCAGAGAAGGTGGAAGCGCACTATAAAATAGCGTCTTCAGAGATTATCTTCTGAGTTGTAGATTAGAAAAAATGCTTGGTGCCTTCTCAATATTTGTCTTCAGACCTCAGATGTGAAGGTTTAAGACTTTCTTTTTGTTCTTTGTCTTTTTATGGGGTGGGTAGAGGGGAATAGAGGTGCAAGGCATTTTTCCTTTGCTGCCCCTGTAAGCATGAGAAGCGCCAAGTCCTTTGTTGGTGGAAGCAGCAACAATGCTGTTGAATTTCAGAAGCTGCTATCAAGGGGTGATCCAGGGAACGCAAGGTCTGGAGCTGTGTGACATTATTTCTGCTGCAGCAGTTTCAGAGAAGGTGTGAGCCTGGTTTGCAGTGGTGTTCTGACCTGACTTGTCAGAATGATGAAAATGAAGAAGATGCAGACTGCTTTTTTTTTTTTTTCAAACCGTAGGACGAGACTCCTATCTTGTGTAAACAGGCAGAGAGAGGTGTGTGAGATAGCAGGTGTTACGCAGTTCTACTCAGCACTGTTTGCATGGCTGTCCTCTAGCAGAGGAAGGCTTGTGATGAAATACCAGGAAAGAAAAAGAAATGGGACAGCTTGGCCTCTGACCAGCACCAGAACTGGCCTGTGGGGACAGAAGCTCCAGGCTCTGTTGAGTCTGTCCACTTTACCTGGAGGTTTGCTTTGAGGCAGTGGGATTTCTTGCATTAGGACTAAGAGACACCAAAGAACATGGGCATCTTTGGTTTTGTATAAGTTCTTCCTTTAGATTATGTGCAAGAAATAGGAGAAAAACATCTGATTGGTGCAAACTGAGGCAGCCTTGTAGTAGACAGGAGAACTGTGCTGCGCTGAGCAGTGTCACAGCCTTCAGCTCAGCAGTGGGGCCAGCGCACCTCTTTCCCTTCTGCGTTTGTAGGCCTCCCGGCACAGAGGAGCATGCTTTCAGAAACCACAGCAGTACAAGTAAGAAATGGATAAAAGAGGATTTTGTTTCCTTCTCCTGGAGAGTTTGGTCTATTTTTAGTGGTCTATGTAAGATGAGCCACATAGATAAATTTTCAGCACTCTCTCTGCAGTACTCTGGTAGATTGGCACATGGCAAAAATAAATAAATAAATACAATTGTAATTGGCCTTCTTTCTTCCATTCCCAGTATTTTATATATTTTTTTTACAGAGATTAAATCTATCACCACAGATTAGCAGGCAACAACCAAATGGTTTTATGATAGCCATTGGAGCTCAGCTGTTTAGGGGGTAGAAGGTCAGGTTTGCACTACTGCATTCATTTATGGATAACCCCTAAATAAATGTATAGTTGTAGAGAGGGAATTTGTTTCATGGACATTTCAGGAGCAGCATGTTTCAAGTTGCTTAAGGATTTGATGTGTGACATATGTGAAAAATATGATGCCTTGTGATGATGCAGATGGTGGGACCAGGAGAGTGAAACTGGCCCTCTGCTCCTATGCTGGGAGCTGGGGGCATCCTGCTGGGCTGGGGGCAGCAGCTGGTGGGTTTTGTCAGTTCTTTCTGATCAGTTCTTTTGTCAGCCTCCTCTAGAGGGTGACAAATGGCCATGAGGAAGGTTGTCAACATGAGTTTGTCATGAAATACTCCGTCATAAGTCTTCACCATAAAATTGTTATGGCAACTCTAGTCATAGGACTACCTATTATCAGAGCTCTTCTGGCACTCCCTTGTAGACAGACTGTGGTAGTGAGGAAGCTGTGGAGCAGCATGAAGAAAGTGAACAGCAAGAAATCATTTCCTCTGTTGTGAGCATCAAATGAAGCACATGCAGTCTATGCAAAGAGTACAGACCCTTGTACTCTTGCAGGGTACTTTTGAGGCTGACACTTCATATATAACCTTCAGAAAGTCCTCACATTGCAGGCCTTGGGAAGTGAGGAATGATCCAATGAAGCAAATGAGCTTTCCCCATACTTTTGTTTTCTCCTGGGCTGCAGTAAGACACTGAGTTCTGAGCTGGAATGGTCTTTGGTCTGACATGGTATGATGATTATCGCATTGGGATGCATTGTAATAGCACAAAACATAACATTCTGCAAAAATAAAGTGATTTTGTTCGGTATGATTGACACAGAGTTGGAAATAACATCAGGACTTTGCAGCAGAGTAACTGTATGCAGTACAGTTCCTTGAGGCAGAAAAAGGAGGTGATGTCTACTAGCAGGTATGGTAACGCATCATGAAACCAACTCTATTGCTTAGGTCATCACCTACCTTTTTAAATAGGCAGAGGACAAAATATAATTGCATTTTATTTCCCCAGAATAAACACAAAAGCTGTAAGCAAGGTATCTTCCCGTGCATGTGGAGTTAAGAATTGTAGCAAAAGCTCCCACAGAAGAGGGCTTGTATCCACCAGATCAGTGAACTCAGTAGCAGCAACAGGACAGGATGATTAAGGGTATGGAGGGGATGACATGCTGCAGAGGCTTGTGAGAGCAGGGGAAAGGACTTGCATTGGTGTATCAGACATGAATAACCTAAGAATCCACTCCCACCATAAAAATATTTAAAAACATATTTTAAAGATTAGTGTTTTAGATAACAAAAATTGAAAGAGAAGCTTTTCTACGTAAAAGTGAAGGTAAGATTTGGAGTTTGATGGCAGGAATTGTTAAGCAGAATGCTACTCAGACACATCCACTTTGTCAGCAACATCCACACATCTCTTTTGCTTTTGTGAGGGACTGCAGAGATGGTTATGATACAATTATATATTATGGTGCTATTGTTGCATACAGAATGTGAGCGGGGAAAATGTTTGGAAGGAGGCACAGAAATGAAAAAAAATGAAAACCATCAGGACAGCCAAGCTGAATAATACCAGCTGGGGACCTGACTCATTTTGTAATGTCTGTGGCACACCAGATGTGTGCACAAGTATTGTGCTTACTGCCCTGTGGGAGTAGCTGAAAGGAAGAAAAAAGACATTTCTAGAACAATACTGGCATAAGGCATGTATTTTAATACTAACCCCCCTGATGTGTTATGGTTTTAGATTAATTGTGTGGGCGTTTGGTGTTCGAAGGAGAAAGGAGAGATACTGCAATGAATCACCTCTTCTTCCACTCCTGGCATTTGCACTGTGGGCAAGGCCAGCAGGACATCAAAGCCTTTTCTTGCTGAAACACAAAGACATGCATTGACCTTTCACTGTCTTTTAAGGTCACGTGGGACCATTTTGCTTCACTCAGTGTAACCCAGCCCAGCAAACATTGCCCTGGAGAGACCAGTCCCAATTGCCTACCCCCTTACTGCTCATACCAGGTACAGCAGTGATCCCTTCTTCTCTCCGATTTGTCCTTCACCCATTGTTTCTGATGTTCTTTTTCTTCAGTCTTCTGGGGCTTCTGTCTTCTGCTTCTGCACTCTTAGCCCCAGTGGTGTGAGAGTTCAGCCTGCGCTGTGTGTTTCTCTGCCAGGCAGTGGGCCACAGGTGCGTGGGGTTTTCCCCAGGTGGTGTCTCCTTGGAGGTGTGCTCTGCAGCAGAAAACTTGGCCACGAGTAAATCAAGTGAAGGTTTCCATTAAGTCTAATAGGAATAAAGCCTTAGCTGGTGAGGCAAACGCATAGATGATGTATTCTGTTTCAACTCTACATGATTAATATGGGGAACCAAATGTCTGTATCAAATTCAGTGTCTGTTGTGGTTATGCCAAGTTTTAGGGCTCAGACAGCTGGCAACCACTAAGGAATTTCTTTGGAAACACGAACCATTTGCAAACAGCCCTAATTCTTTTACTACCTTTTTCCTTTTCTTAGCTATTTTTACTCCTCCTTTTCATTCCTATTATGTTTGCAATGGATTTTTCACAGTCATTTTGAGACATATTGGTTTGTACTGCAGAGAAGACAAAGCCCCGTTTGGCTGAGCCAGCTGAGGAGCTCCCGCTGCACCTCGCTGCTGTGCTCTTCAAAGAGAAGCTCTGATGCAACATTCCTGTGACCAGAAAGCAAAACAAGTCCCATGGGAACGGCTTCATTTCCTTTGATGTTTGGTGGATTTGGCTGTTCAGCATCACTTGATTCACCAGCCTGGCAGAGAGCCGGGATGCCTGCAAAGCAGGTCATGGCTGTCGTAATTTCACTGTGGAACAAACCCATTTTCAGACGCTGTTTCGTAACAGCAGCCACGCGTTCCCCAGTTCCACAGAAAGGCTGGGTGAGGGGTGAAACCCTGGCTCAGCACTTGCTGCTCCTGGGCCCCACTGCGTCTCCTGCACACTGCATAGCCAAGCCTGAGTCCTTGCTGAAGCTGCAGCAGTGGAAAAACACCCACAGCTCTGTGCTGCTGCTGGAATAGCTTACTTTGATGTGCAGAGCGCCCAGATATTGTGCTTGTGGTATGCACTAATGCATGTGCATACATATATATGTATGTATATATGTTTGTGTGTAAATATATGTTATTTTAAGTGCCTGAATGATAGTGGAAAATCTCTGAGACTGTGTCAGGCCTTTACACCTTTAAAAAGCACTGGTATTTCCTAAATCTACATTGACTTTGTGTTCCCAGCTCTCCCCAACAATATTGATTTTGAGAACCTACCAAATGCTGAGTTACATGTTCTGCTGAGCTTAGGTGGGACATGGTTATGCTTGCTTAATTCCCAAGTACCATTTCTTGCCACAGGGCTTGTGTAGGGATGAAGTAACCTAAATAGGCAGT
The DNA here is from genome assembly GCA_035772895.1 of Perdix hodgsoniae. Classification (NCBI taxonomy): domain Eukaryota; kingdom Metazoa; phylum Chordata; class Aves; order Galliformes; family Phasianidae; genus Perdix; species Perdix hodgsoniae. Next base: position 2,550,870 of record JAPSGF010000026.1, read on the forward strand.
GCTGCTTGTCAGAAGTGGGGATTTTAGGGTTCCCATGGATGTTGCATTAGTGGCACTATTCGGTGCTCAGCAGGGGTGGCTGTGATGGTGACTGAGTCTGTAGGGAGATGCTGTATCCAGACTTGCAGGCATTGGTGGGGCAATGCTGGTCCCACAGATCAGCACAAGTGTCCCTGCCACCCACTGCCCAAGTGTAATTCTGTAATGACAGCTCTTGTTCCCACTTCTCCATCATACATGGTTAATTGCACTGAGTTACAGACCTGGGGATGTAATGATATAGGATCAAAACATAAGTGTGCCATACATGGAAAATAGCAGTAAAAAGGATTAATTATCTTTAGCACTAGGAGGTGTCAGCTGTGAATGAAATGAGAGCAGCTTGGGATGCCTGCCTGCACGTGTGGGAGGAAGGTGTGGAGGCTGTTTGTTTACAATTCTTCCCTTTCCAGAGAGTTGGTACAAACCGGTGCTCCCTGACCCTGTTCAAAAATCAATGATAATCCTTCTTGGCTTTGATTTTTTTTGCTGTTTCACTTAACCTTTAAACTTTATCTGTTGGGCAAGCCAGGAATCAGCAAACCAGAATGGTTTGGATGTGAATGAAAGCCCAAAGCTCAGTGTGACATGCACTGGGCTGAGGCTTGGGCTGGGATTGGTGCTGGGAGGTCTGCAAGAAACAACCACTGCTCACTGCCTGCTGAGGTGCTGGGTTGCTGCAGGATCTGCTGATGACTTGCATGAGCATTTTTTCCTAAGTCACCTTTGGTTTTGCGATGTTCTTCTCAGGACAGGAAGGGCAGAAACAAGCTGTGAACTTGTTACTATTATTATTTTTCCATTGTGGCTGGAAGTGCTAGGGGTCTTGAAAGAGAAGCACATTTGGTCATCCTGTAGGCACCCCACAGGACCTCCCCTACAGAGACCATTTCTTTTTGGTCATCCTCCCTGCTGTGCTACAAGTGCCTCAGCCCCCCCCGAGCCGCTTGGCTGTTCCTACCCATCTCCCACCAAAGCTGGTTTGTCTGTGATTTCTCTGTGTTGTTGTTTTGTTGTTGTTTTTTTTTTTTTTTGCCAGCAGCATCATTTAAATGCTTTCACAGGACTCTCTGTGACCAGGAGGTTGCAGAAGCACCTAAACAAGCGCTATATATATAATTAGCTGCAAGACTGTGACTCTACACCACAGCTTTAAATGCCCAGAGCCAGCTGTTAGCCTGCTCTAAGTCCTTGGCAATTGGCTTGGCATAGTAATGCCCAATTTAAAGATTTTTTGTGTGGAAGAACTTAAGCAGGTTGTAAAAATCTGTGACTTCAGCCTTTGTTCTGAGATAGGTAATTCCCTCTGAATGAAGTTTTGGGGCTGGATTGCTGTTTCTGAAAGCTGAGGTTGATCTGAGTGCCTCTGAGCACCCACGTTGCTGCAGTGCATGTGGAACAGAGGAAGCCTCAAATTTCTTGTCCTCTGGGGTTCCCTGGATGGCAAATGCCAGAGGGGCCATGATGGGGTCAGTGAGCATCAGACTGATTTTATCTATCTATTTATTTATTTATTTATTGTTAAGAAAAATACTGTCTAAATATTTGTAGGTATTTAGGCATTACGTCAGGATTCCTTCTTGCTGCTCAATGCAGCAAGCACTTCATCTGAAGAGAATGGGCTCAGAGTGAGGATGAACAGAGAGGAAAGAAAGGAGGGGGATGGAATTAATCACAGAGCCATAGGAAAGAACAGTGGCAGCAGCATGACAGAGCTCCCTGGGTACATCTGGTGCCCACAGCTACCAGTGAAAAGGTGCTCTGTTAGAAGAGGAATCTGTACCCTCTTTCTTAGTAATTTATCCACTTTTCACTTCTTTTTAAGCTGTAAGCTTTACTGTATACATTTTCAAGGGTGAGGACTGTGCTCACAGCTTCTGTGCTGTGAAACTCCAAAATGTTGGTGTCAAGTTTAAAAATGTTTCTCTGGAGGAAAAAGAAAAAAAAAAAGAAAAAGAAAAAAAAAAGGTGTCAGCAATACCTGTATCTGCAAAATAAGGTGTTTAACTGAAGAGCAACCTATGGTGGCTCGCTCAGGGTGATGCCAAATACTGAGTGCTACCAGCTTTAATAATTTGCTGAGGTTTTGTAACAGAGATGTGGGTGCAGTCATTTCTTTATAGAGAACACAGTAAAAAAGGCTATTTTGGCTTGCACCACAATGCTGCATAATAACAGTGTTAAGCTGCGTGCCAGCTATTCAACGCGATGCTCCTTTCTTTGGATCACATATCTGTTATCTCTCCAGACAATGAATATCTGATACAAAATAAAAGTGATGGATGCCAAGTGAACCAGTGAGTGGGGAGAAGTTACTGTGGTTCATTGACTAACCAAATTACTTTAGGGGTACTTAAATGTATCTCTAGCTTTTTATTCTGCATGGACTATTATAGATGAATTCTGTGATGATTCAGCCTTGGAAAAATTAACCTGTTGTGTTCCTTGTGGAATGCTGGCGATGGCAGGGCTATGATGCTGTGGTGAAGGTCTGTATTGGTAGCCTTCAGGACGTGAAGGGGCTGAGTCTGGACACCAAAAGAAAATATTTCAATATTTATTGACATTTCATTTAATTTTAGAAGAGCAGTGTAGCTGTTGGTATTTACAAACTGTGCTGAAACTGAATGTAGATTAGAAATGATGGTCTGTGTAGCTTTAGGCAGCAAACCAAGAACTGCATTAATGCATTTGCTTGACTTTATCCTCCATTTCACTGCTGGGTTTTCCATTCCACCATGCCAGAAACTGAGGTAGATTGATGAGTTTACGGCAGAAAAAAAGAAACACCTGTTAACTGGAGTGGAGAAAATCCCTCAGCAAGCTATCTGCAAAGAAGTAAACAGATCCCTGGATTGGCATTGCTAGTGGTTGCACCCATCTCTTACTTTGTTCTGAGGGGATCATAACACATGAGTTTGTGTGCAATGATGTTTTCATAAGATGGGAATTAGAGCTTGATGGCAAAGAATATGCGTAGAGAGATATTTTGGATTTAAAACATAAATAAATGCAATAAGAGTGGCCAAAATAACATGTTCCCATCTATGTATCTTGTTCAAATTAATGAACAAAGCGTGCTTTTCCAGTATCAGATACCACATTCCTTATGAACAGCTCCAATTGTCACGAAAAATATTCAGACAAATGGTTAAGTCACTTTGGAAAATGTGATGCTGCTTTTGGACAATACATACCCAGAAGAAATCCTATCCCACCCGACCAATCAGCTCAACTTTGAATTCAAGCTTACAGGGAATAGAAGCACTCCAGTCACCAGAAAAATGCTGTAATTCATTGTAGTATGTAAGAACACCTGAACAAAAACATATTTTAAAATAAATGCTTATATTGAGCTGCAAAGCATGCAGAGCACACAGGGACACTCGTGTGGGTATTCCTGTGGGGGACTGCAGTTGGATTTTGCTGCAGACAGGCAGTTGCCATGCAGAAATACAGACTTGGTGCTCGTGTTGTCATTCTGGGTGGATTTATGGCTGACCATGAATACATCACAATGTTCTGCTAAATGCCATAAACTGGTTAAGTGAAAGTTGCTGTGTCTTTCTCTGCAGCTGTTGAATTAAGATGACGGCAAAATAAAGTTGAACTTAAAGACATCTGGGAGGCTGGGGAACTGAAAACCATCAACATGGAGGATTATTTTTGCAGATAAGCGTATATGAGCTGACAAGTAAAGCCTTCAAACTGAATAGTGCTGCCAGTGATGTGCAGTCAAATATTTATTGAAATCCAGGGAGTGGGAGAATTTAAAAGAAAATAGGAATATTGGTTAGTGGGAAACTAAAGGGGTCAATCAGAAACTTCCCTGCCTGTGGTCGTAACCTTCCAACAGCCTCTACCATTAGCCCAAATTGTTATCTGCTAGGCTGTAAAGTGTTACACATCCCATTTAATTAACACATTAAAATTGATCTTGATGGTGTGAGAGCTCCTGGAGAAAATGAAATAAATTCACGACTGGTGTTAACAAAGACACTGATGGCAAGTGAACAGAAACCAGCCCAGTTGCCTGAGAAATGTCCAGCTACCTCTTTGGTATGGGCGTGGAGCTGGGTGAAGACATCAGCTCCGCACACGTTGCAGCCACCCACAGCTCCAGGCTGCCCATGACGACAGCCAGCAGCAATGCGGGCATTCCCCAATTGCCTGCCACTAGGTGACATCAAGAATCATGGAATCAGAGGATAGAAAGCACCACTAAGGTCACCAAATCCAACTGTTTACCCATACCCACTATACATACTAGGCCACATCCCTAAGTGCCATATCTGCACATATCTTGAACACCTCCAGGGATGGTAACTCCACCACCTCCGTGGGCTGCCAGTTCCAATGCATTGCCACTCTTTTGGAGAAGAAATTTTTCATAATATCCGACCTGAACCTCCCCTGGTGCAACTTAAACCCATCACCTCTCATCTTATCGTTGTTACCTGGCAGAGAGGCTAACCCCCACCTCACCACAGTCTCCTTTCTGGGAGATGGAGAGAGCAATAAGGTCTCCCTGGAGCCTCCTCATCTCCAGACTGAACAATCCCAGTTCCCTCAGCCACTTCCCATAAGACTTGTGTTCCTGACCCTTCACAGCTTTCTTGCCCTTCTTTGGACATGCTCCACGGCCTCCAAGTCTATCTTGTAATGAGGGGCCCAAAACTGAAGGCAGTATTTGAGATATGGCTTCACCAGCGCTGAGTACAGGGGACTGATCGCTTCCCTTAGGGCTTAGTGTGCTAGGAGGAGGAGGACTTTTGTGTGCAATTACACTTTGGTGACCAGTGTGTGTGACAAAAGCCTTTCAAAACTTGATTTTGAAACAGGAATAGAACATGTTTTCCGTTCTATGGGCTATCTAGTGGATCCATTGCGGTGGCAAGTGGAGATGTATGACAAGAAGCATGTACGTAGAGCTGGGTTTCTTTAGGTAATTTTTTGAATTTCTTTCCAGCCCTATTTCTGATATTGCTGTTATTTTTGCCAAAGACAACAACAACAACAAAAAAAGCAAAACTCCAGATTATTTTTATATAAACTGTTAGTTTATATAACTTCTTTTGCAGGGAAATAATCATTTCTTAAGTACTTCTATGTGCAAAATATGTTCCATATGGGCACATACCAACTTTAGAGCAGGGAGTTCAGCCCTGCCATACTGGGAGCAATCTTTCATGTAGGACCCGAAAGCTGCAGTGTGAGCCAACAGCAAATTGCTCAGCCTCAACTTAGGCTCCTGCTTGCATTTCATAACAGACCCTATCGTGGTGTCATTCAGCAAGATTCCTGCCCTGCTGGCATTTCTCATGTGATGGAATTTGCTTGCCCCCTAGGTTGCTTGATCCGTGCCACAACCCACAGTGCCTGGTCAGACTGCAGCCATTCATTGCCCAGAATGCAGCAGAGGGGTCAGCTCCTGGGTTCCAGCTGCTGGCTTGCAGATGGTGCATCATTGGGCTGCGAGGGGACTCCGCTCCACACTTAACATATCAGCCGAGTCACCCTCACTTCTTGCATCACGTGCACACCTCGGCAGAAAATCCTTGCTGTAACCATGGGAACACAATTCTGCTTAAGCAGCGTTGGCTTGTCAGGATGCTGTTCGAAACGAGCAGCGGTGATTGGGGCAGGTGTGCAGGGGAGAGAGCGAGAGTGTTCAGCTCTGCTTTCCTCTGTCACCGCTTTAATCAAGCGCAAGAAAATTGCGTCAATGAAGGTCTTTAATTTCCCTTCACCTCTCCACCTTTTCCCAGGTGTTCTGTCACCGGATTTTGCGTCTGCGTTAAACACAGCCCCACAAGTCTTGTTTTCAAAATCAGGTGTTATGATGGATACAGCAGTGTGATGCTCTTGCACCCTGGGAGCCCTGGCAAAGCCCTTAGAAGCCAAAGTCCTGGGGGCTTCAGCTTCCTTGAAGAGCTGGTGTCAGAAATATGGACATCACAGTGTCTGTATTCCCACCGATTGGTGAATCTCTCTTGAAGTTCTGAAATGAGAGCCAAGTGAATAGGTGCTCCCATCCACCATGCTTTTCAAATTCTGGCCATGGAGCTGTTTTCAGGTTGCAGCTGCAGCCACTGTATACCTGGTTGTATTGAGAGGGGACGAAAGGCTCCTTGTCCCAGGGGACATTTTCTAGCAGGTTTTCCATAAGAAATCACTATCTGATGGAGCTCAGCTGTACATGGAATCATTTCAAGTTTCCACTCCTTTCCACATAATACCTCCCCCCCACAACAGTAGGGTCCAAACTGCTCTAAGCATTCCGTCCCTAATTAAAGGAACCATTTAGGACGTTTAATTGCAACTGAACTAACATGCTCCAGTGTCTCCCCGAGGAGGGATTTCCCTAAGCCAGCTCTCCCTGCCCTGGTTTTAGTGGAAGCTGCAGGAGAAATGTTTTTATTCCAAAATGTTAATGCAAGAGAATCCCTTCCCCTCATGCCTTTCGCTCCTTTTCTTTTGTGTGAATCTATTTTTTTAAATTTCAGTCATCTACATGCATGACTTAAGGCTGAACCAAACCCATGTGAGTTGTGATATCAGTTTCCACAGACTTAGAGGAGCTCTGGGTCATCTCCCAGTGTGCTGAGGTGTGCTGAGACGGTTCAGGCTATGCTCAGATGTAAGCATCCTGGGTATCGAATGCCAGAGGATACTGGATCGATATCTTGCTGTGATCCCCTCCAGAACAATTGCTATTCTATTTTCTCTATTTCATCTTTTATCTGTTCTGTATTATTGTTTTCTGCAAATAGAGGAGAAAAAAAAAAAAACATCTAAGGAAAGAGTATGCACCAGCTATTGCCTGCCCCCTCGGGAGAAACCATTTGGGAGCACTGTAATATATATGTAGGGAGAAATTGCTATAGCTATTAAGCAGTGAACAGAGACAAAGCTGAACTTGCATCCTTTGTCGGCTGTTCAACATGGCAATGTGATAACTGCAAAAATTTATTTCTCAGTGTGAAAAGATGGGAAGATTTAGGAAGTAGGATCCATTGTTTTTCACATGCTGGATTACAACATTTGCTTTGATGTTCTGTTAGGTTGCCATGGGCGGGGGAAGTATCTTGTTTCCACCAGGGGATGTGCAAGTCAGGCATGAATCTGTAGGCAATTTGTGTAAGAAGTACGCAGCCACCTCCAAAATTCACCTCACTACTACCACGTCACAGGACAGGGCCAAAGAACAGATCTATTAAACCACTCCGCTAATCCCCCTGCTAAAACTGAGTCTGGGCAGCATTCCCAGGCACTAAACCTCACCAACAAATCTATGGGCTGCACGTTGCTGAGGCAGAATGGAAATTCTCCCCAGCTTTTCACTTACCCAGCCCTGCCTTCCATAAATAACGTTTTATGGAGAAAGCCTGATCATGCTTACTTGAGGGAACATTGTTTTGCTTTCACAGCTACACCCAGCATGGGGCGGGTACCAAAACCTCAGAGCCGCAGACTTCTCATCCTTCATGGGAGGGCTGGGTGTGCGTTCTGCTGGGGCTGGGGCTTCCCACCCATTCTGCAGCCCAGATGGGCACTGCGGAGCTTGGATGTGTGGGTGCTCGCTGCTCTTTGTGGATATGTGCTGTGGGGCATGGAGCACTGCATGCCTGCTGGGGCTGAGTCCAGGCAGGGTGTCTGGAAGGCAGTTAGGAACTGAGAAAGGCCTGGAGAAGGGCTCTTTTGAGACCCTGGGTTTTGGAGCACTGACCTCAGAGGAGCTGGGAATGTTTAGGTGGTGTGTGCTTCAACTCTGTAAGGAAACAAAGGGAAGGAAATGTGATGGATGATGATGATAATTCTTTCTTTGCTTCGACCTAAGGATCCCAAGGAGAGTACACTGAGAGCAGCCTCAGCCTGTTATTTTTGCCTTCTGTTTTTTTAACCGTCATTGACAACAGCAGAAAGCGCAGTTCAGCTCCTTTCCCCTCCTCCACCACAGCAGTCTCTGTTCTCACCAGCCCTTCGGTAGCAACGAAAACATTAGCAAATTGAGCTAAGTGTGAAAGGAAGCTTCCAAGATGTGGTTGTTTAGCAACCAATTCGCTAACAACAACAGTGTCCTCAGAGGGTAACAAGCTGGACACCTTCAGTGGGCATGTTTGCACTTCTGGGGACAAATTGCACACCAACACCCTTCTGGAAAGGGGAGAGGAAACAGGAACGCGAATGCATGATTTCACCTGCCATGATGGCTGTAGCTTTCTCCTTTCCTCCCTTCCCACCCACAGGACAAGAGCGAAGAGGGAGTGGTCTGGTGTGCATTCGAAGCGGTTGTCACCCTTCAGGACAGCGCTTTCCTCCCTTTGTGACTGAGCCTAAGACTGTCTGACAACCCTAGGTGGTCTACTGGAGAGCAGGCATGGCTGCAAAGTGCTGACTTTTGCAAATGAAAAAGTCATGGCATGTTCCAACACAAGGCAGTGGGAGGAATGGCTGTGGAGCTTGCCCCTGCTCCAGCTGCAGAAGAACATGTGCAGTGCAAATGCAGCCTGAATCTCAACCATGTCTTGTTTGCATCACTTGGCAGTTCTAGCTGAGTTCTCTGGGCTGTGGGTTTTTACCTTGCTTGCGGGGCTGGAATAAAGATTTATCCCAGTGGTCACCCAGTGGGCTGTGTATGTTAGCCATCCTATGCAGAACTGGCCAGAGGGAGGTCTCTCTGCAGCAAGGTGACATTCCAAATGGTATACCATGAAGGAAATGGGGCTGGCTCACTCATACTTTCCAAGAAGGAGCTTTTTCCCTCTTTAAGGAGTCACACTGATGCTTGTGAAAAGTGTTGTGCTCTTGTGAAGTTCGCTGCTATGGCAAGGGATTGCCCCTGCAGTCACAAATCCTGCCAGAAAAACAGCAGAGCTGGATAGCTGAAAGAAAGACTGTAAAGCAAAAAGGCAGCTAGCATCCTTTTCCTCCGACAATATTCTGACAATACTTCCTCCGACAACTCCGGCTGTGTTTTTAACCCCTGTCTTGTTATCCACCTCCAATGTTAAATTTTTCACAGGGACTCTGATCTATCATGGCTTATATGATTGGTGGTCTCCTGGTCTCAGTTGGAAGCCCCTTGCTCAGCTCCCAGCCATGCCCACCCCTGGGCTGGAGGCAGGCAGGGCCAGGGCTCTAGCCAGCTCTTTTCTGAGCCCATCTCTGCTGCACTGCAAAGAGCAATTGGGTGCAAAGCACTTCATGTCAAGATGATGATGAATCTTCTGTCTGACATCATGGAGACATAGATTTTTTCCCCTTCTCTGGTTTTTAACAGTGTAGGAGTTTGCCTTGTGAAAATAAAACCAGTGTGTTGTTTCAAAGTAGATTCAGAAGATTTGGAGAGTTGGGTCACATCCTTTTCTCTGGCTTGTTGAGTGATTTTGGCTACGCTTATTGACCTTCTGCATATTGATACTTAGAAAACAGACACAGAAGTATTGTGCTTAGCTGAGAGGGCAATTTTTTAGTTTAGTTTAGCAATACAATAGAGAAAAGAGCTATGGAAGGGCAGGCAAGTGACAAGCAGAGCAAAGTGAAAAATATTATGTAACCATACATATCAATTATTTGGAGTCACAAGATGGCAGGATTCTGGACCAAATTTCCTTTTGTCCTGCAAATGAGAAAATAGCATCTTCTACAAATGTCTGTCCAGTGAGCTGTGGATCTTCTTAAGTGCCAGGAGCATAATGTGTTACCACAAAGAATCCAGGTGCAGAAGTCTGGGAGCTATGATGAATAATCTGCAAAGCTTTGTCCCTAGCATGGCAGTAGTGGGGAGTGCCACTGGAACCAGCCCGTATGCTGAGCTGTCATTCATCAGGCTTTGCTCCAAGATGTGCAGTGTTCTTCTGGAAGTGATGCTGCAGCCCATGTGGGGCCCCATGCTCGGAAGTGCTGTGGCTGTGGGATGAGGCTGTCAGCTAATTGCTGTGGTCTGTGATTCCTCCCTTAGGTATAAACCTGGAACGTGTCAGCTGTTGACCTCCAGAGCCATTTTACTTGGGGGCATTAAACCAATATGCATTTTCCAATTAATGACGCAGGCAGCACTATTTCATTTTTCATTGTCTGCGTGATGTAACAGTGCTCAGGTCACTGTGAGTTTCTTAAAAGGTAGAAAGAAATGGATAGGACTTCTGTGGGATGTCTCTACTGTCAGTCTTCCTTTTTAATAGAGGACATCAAAAGAGATAACAGAGAGCTGACAGGAGAGGCTGAATGTGTAGCACCAGGATAAATAAGGCTCACAGTCTCTTGGATTTAGAGGACATCCCTTCATTTTTGCTCAGTAAAGTCCACTCTCTCCTTTTTTCCATTTTCATGACAGATCTGACAAAGACAATTTTCTTCTGCAATGCTGAGTGCTACAAGATGCTCGGTTCTCTAAGAGAATGCAGTTTTGGTCAAACCAAACCAATTACCCCATCAAAGTAGATAGTTTACCATTCAGAGTTTGTCCATCTTACAAGACACTGCTAAAATCTTTTTTTGTTTGTTTTATGTACTTGGGTATTTTTTAGATCTACAACATTATTTGCTTAGACCACTGTGCTGGAGAGCAAATGACACACTGCCATGGAGGTAATGTGCCTTCAGCTAAATAAGGACTTAATTGTGGCACAAGTAATTCAGCACACATGATAGCAGATGAGGACATTCAGTCTGAAAGATCAATGATGTTGACAGCTTTTGAAAATTGTAAAATGGGACTGTTATTAAAGCAGGGTGGTGGGTGAGGAGCGGCACGGTCCAAAGTAGATCTTGTTGGCAAGGCAAATATATTCTTTGGGCTCTGAATATGGTTTGGTTTCTCCTTAATTCCTGGTGATGGGATGGAGCCAGGTGAAACTCCTTCCTCTGTGCCCAGGGCTGTTGGTGGCAGCACCTGGCAGCAGCACTTCCAGCCCAGCGTAGGAAGGCACTGCAGTAAAAATCTCGGCCGCTATGCCGGTCGTTTTAAAAGGGTAGCTGGTTTTTTAGAGCCTGCTGGAAAGTGTTCATCAATGGGCTTTTTTTAAAGGTCTTGTATTTCCTGAAAGGAAATTACTCCTCGTTCTGAGAAGGTTGAGTTCAGTCACTCGATCAGTCTCGTAATGTGTGGCTTTTTCAAAGGTGCTTGGCTCCAGCTTTTCAGCTACTCTCAGTGGCATCACCCTCTTTTCTCCTTGAACTTTGGTGCTTTTCTCCAGCCTTCTTCCATTCTTCTACCACTGGTGGCCTCCATAAGCTGCTCCTGCAACACTTCCCAGGGCTCCTATATGAACTCTCTCATCCTTTTATACCCTGGATCTATTGTTAATACCTTCAATCCTGCCCCTCTACCTCCCCCCCAAGAGCCCACCACGGTCTCTCTTTCCAGTTTCTCCCATTCAAGCTGCAGAATGCCAGGCGGTACATTACATGTGAGCTGACAGGAGCTGGTGTGGGACTGCCGTTTTTTGAAATGCCCATCTCAAAATATTTTGCCAGGTGATGTGGACTTTTCCTTCATTGTGGTTTTACTTAATTAGTTTTTGACTTGCTGCTGTAAAAATTGAGAAGTAAGGATTTACTAATCTCCAAATTGATTTCCACACATGCTATAGAGAGCACGGTGGAAATTACACTGGAAATTGAACATCATACAGAGTGATAAATAGTAATTTGGAGGTATATTAACCTGCTTCCTTTAGGTAAAGAAATGTCTCATACAATAACTGTCCTCATTCAGGAGCTGACTATTCTTTCTGATGAGGCATTTATCTTATGGCTTGATTATCTCCCCATGAAAACACTTCACCTCTGCCCTTTCCAGATGCTGTACAGAATGTGCTTCCATGCGGACTGGCAGCTTGCAGTGGCACAAGGGCAACTGGGAATACGAAGTGTTTTGCCTACTCTAAATCACCAAGATGGTGACAACTTGTTGAAAAGCCCCATGATGAAACCTAGTTCCTTTTCTTTCACTGAAAGATGCCTTATCTTGCAAAGAAAAATGGGACAACATAGCAAGGTCATGTGGTAGCACAGACAGTTGTGTGCCGAGGCGAGAGCCAGCACTGCTCCCCGTGCTGACCTGCCCCATGTCATGGGGATATTTGGATACAGAGCAAAAGAGGGCTGAAACAAAGCCAAGTGCTGCTAACTCGTGGAGTTAGACCTCCTCCAGTGCTCCCTTTGCTTAACCTGAGTCAGGACAAGGCTTATTTCTTTATGTTCTTCCATTTCCTTATATTTGTATGTTCCTATTTCCAAGAACAGCCTAGGGCTCGGTACGCCATCCTCTCCTCGCCAGCCTCCTGCTGCAGTGCTGGATGAGACTGCAGCTCCTGTGGGACTGAATTCAGAGGGAGAGGAGAGTTGTGTTTATACAAAGCTTCCTCTGTAAGGAGCGAGGTAAGGCAGTAGTGAACTGTTGGGCCTCATTAAAAAGAGCCCTGACAAAGCCACAGGAATGACAGAGACAGCTGCGTTCCTTCAGAATTTCTCCTCTTGAGTTTTTGCTGTGAAACGAATTTCTCTGTTGGGTCTCACACCCTGCTCCTCTCCTCTGTGTGGCCCCAGCAGCACCGGGGCACCTTCTGCACCGCTGTGCCTCCGGAGCACCTTAGGAGAGGGAGTGCTCAGTAGTGCCTTGTGTGGGAACAGTTTTAGGAGTTGTTGCCTATGCTTATCTACACAGCAATAGCTAATTCTAGAAGATACGCCATATGTCACAAGTGTCACGCTCCTTGTTTCTTGCAGCTGTTTACCCCAGTGCTTTGGACAGATGTAGTGTTGCAGAGGCAGCCCATGAGGAGAGCCCTGCTGAGGCAAACAGTGGCAGTGTGGGACACACCTCGTGCCTGAGAGCTGTCAGTGTCCATAAGGGTGTCCTCAGGTTAGGCTATTGAGTCCCCTTTGCTCCCAGCCTGTCCGTGAGCTCACCAGACTCAGGCAGGCTCCCAGCAGGCAGCTGCCAGCACCCCCCCTTGCGCTTTCTTGCACACTGTCTCAGAATCACTGGAGCTCCTTCCACATCAGCAAACTTAAAACAAAACCAGCTGTGGGAAAAGCATCCAGCTTTCTGGTGGGTCCTGCCCCGATCCAGTACACGGGATTTCCCACCTCCATTTTGCAAAACCGAAGTGTCCTTTTCCCCAGTACTTGGTAGGCATCCGGCACCATCAGTGAGATTATTTTTCTGTCAGCATTTGGCTTTCTATCTTGCAGCACCACTGAGGTGAGCAGAAATTGTAATCACCTTCTCCCCCTTCCTTCTAATTAGTGGTCCCTCTCTTGTGCATCCTAAAATTGGCCCCGTGTGACATCTGCATGTCTACCTGGCACTAGTATTTCCCAATTGGCGCAGAGTGATTCTGCAGCTCAGCATGCAGCCATTGGGTCTGTAGCTAAGAGGAGGGGATCCGTGTGGGGTCAGAGGGGAATGGCTGAGACAACTAATTGCTTGGGCATTTGAACAATTAACACCAGTTAATGGAATCACAAGGTGGATCATTTGTAAGTATCACCAAAAGTGGATTTAACTGAAAATTATTTAGGAGGTTTGGAGGTCTGACTTGCCCATCCAAGTGCATGCGGCTGTGAGGAACCCAGGTGGGAAATCAGATTTCTTATAATCATCCCCTCCCTGTACCTGGCATCTGAGCACTCTTCGTTGGGGATCTTTATCACTCTGGGGGCAGATGTGAAGTCAATGTCCTGACTGCATGCAGTCACTGGGGATCCCACAGTGTTCCTAGCAGTGGTGCTCTGGCCAGCTTCCAAACTGGGTAATTACACTGTGCTTCCCCAGATTCCCCCTGTAGTTTCCACTGGATACAATTTTCTTTTTCACATCCTGCCTGAGTCTGTACTGTGGCCCTGTAACTAATTAATTTAAGAGCTCTGAAAGTATAAAATGCTATGTAAGTGCTGCAATACTATTATTACCAGTGTCCCAGTGTGGTGCTGTGCAGCTGTTGTGGGCCAGCCCCAGGGGTGGGGATCCTGCAGAAGAGCTCTGAGGCTCCTTGCAAGGACATTTTAGACCTGTACCAAAGTAATATCCCTGGAAAAAGGAATAAGAAATAGATTGCATTTATTAAACATTAAAAAGTTTAATACCAGTATAATCTTCTTCTCTTAATCTCCTTGAATGAAACAGTTTAACTAATACATTCTTGTGATGTTGATTTACTCTCATTTATATTATAGTTAGCCACACAGAGATTAGCACCTCCTTACACTAAGAGCTGTATAAACTGCAGTAAGGATTGGATCTCATAATACAAATAAATCAGACAGGCAAGGAGATGAAAGTAGAACTGAGCATTGGAATCTAGAAGCCAAGGCTGCACACACTGGACTTCAAATTCTGCTCTGCAACCCAGTCTTTATTTCCACCTTTGTGTGGAACCTTTTCTGTGCTAAGGATTGGAATTAGATGGTCTTTAAAGTCCCTTCCAACCTATGCCATCCTATGATAACCTAGCCTGCAAGATACCCACATGCAGCATTTGGTGCTCAGGGCTTCTCAAGGAAAAGGAGTTGTCTCTTCATGGAATTCATGCTCCCTGGGAGCTGCTCCTGCAGAGGAAAGGGACAGATGCCAACACACAGAACTCTTTGAGTCTCATCACAGCAGTGCTGGGCGGACTGAGGGCTCTCCATCCCTTGGGATGAGGAGAAAAGTGGTTATTTAAGGTTATTTGGAAGCAATGCTAACGTGAGCTCTTGTATGTACGTGAGCACAAAACAACTAGCCTGTGACAGAGCGGGCCACTGGAGCGATGGATGGCTTCATTTTAAACAGTACACTTTTAAGCTTAAGGAGCTCAGAAATGAAATGATGTTTTTAAAACTAAGACAAAGCACAGGCTGTGTCACTTCAGCTCGCAGGAGAGCAGTCCTTACAGTGGCAGCTCTTCCGCCCTGCCTGCTGCTAGCTCTGCTGACAGGCTGTAATGGGAGATCCATCAAACCTGGCTGCTCACAGAGGCTCTCTGGGAACCAAGAGGAGAGATGTGCTCTTTCATCTCTGCCCACACAGCTTTTGCAGTAACACAACTCCAGCATCTGTAGTGGAACTGATCTCAGTTTGTGCTGATGAAAGCTTGAGAAAAATCAGACTGACTTGTCTTTTTTGCTGGTTTATGACCTAGTCCACCAGCCCTGAGGCACCCTTACATGGAAGGCTGGATACACATCAGAACCTTCATGCTGCAGTAATTGTCTGTGGCTGAGGCTCTGGCAGCCCCTCCATCCCTGAAGCCTGTGCTTTGGATTCTGTATGGCTTTCCTTTGGCTCCTCTGTCCATATGGGCAGGCAAGAGGTTTATCTCTGCACATGGGAGAGTGTGCTTGAAATGATCAAAGAGGGAAAGTATTGATTTCAGCTGAACTTTCTGTAGCCTTGAATTTGGAAAGCCTCGGAAAGGAGATGGTTAGCTGTGTCCAGGGGAGGCCCTCACACCTTTCTGACTTGAGGAAAAGAAGATGAGAAATTTAAATCCTGGGGAGGGATTTGGACAGTCTGAATAGCCTAAGGATGTTACATATAATGCAGAGGGAGTTTGGGTATGAGTGCTACTTATTTTAAACTCAGAGGTGCACAGTAGTTTAGTCTTCTCTTGAAGCAAAAGCCCAAACCCAAATGCCACCAAGCTCTTACTCACTTTTTTTTCCTCACTTTTCTTTGTGTTCCTCTGTGACCTTGCTGTTGTGAAGCCCAAGTTAAGATTATGAATTCTGGTGGGTGCAGAACATGAGATAGTAGAAGCATCCTGAAACAGCTGTGCCAAGGTCTACATTATGTACAGCCCGGAGCATCCTGCTTCAGCCTGAGATTTGCTAACAGCTCTGATGCTGAGCCAGGAACAGGGGAGATGGAACTGTGTGTGGTATGGCAGGGTCTTGTTCATGGCATGGCATTGCAGACCAGTCTTTGGCATCAATTCAAGTGAAATACTGGATTGGAATTAGGACAGGGGATGGGAACTTTTCTGTGT
Source organism: Perdix hodgsoniae (assembly GCA_035772895.1). Classification (NCBI taxonomy): domain Eukaryota; kingdom Metazoa; phylum Chordata; class Aves; order Galliformes; family Phasianidae; genus Perdix; species Perdix hodgsoniae. The sequence continues at coordinate 2,566,889 of JAPSGF010000026.1, forward strand.
GCCAAGGTGAGCTGGTGACACACTGCAGCTGGATTCATGTGCCTGTCTCAGAACTGGTGCCTTCCTTAGGGACTGAGATCCTTCATACTCTGCCAAACTGCATAAACCAGCAGAAAACCAGCAAACTTCTCCTCAGCCCAATTACCTGCTTGTGCACTTATTTGTTTTCCTCATTCAATGACCGAGTGAATTGTTCTGTAATCTTGGTAATTATTATATTTCATGGTTCAGTACAGGGGAACGTGCTCACTTCAGGGGGTGATGTTATTTTAAAGGGACAGAACTCAAGCCCGAGGACGCTGCAGGGGTGCAGTGTACCATCTGTTTAGCTGCTTTGTTTATGGTAAGCTTTATGAAACCCATTTTGCTCAGGAGGATGAACTGGATGTGAATGGTTGACAATGACATTTAGAAGAGACAGTCTGGCAAATAAGAAAGCATGAGAGTCTCCTGTGGACTGTTAACTACTGAATAAAATATGAATAGCGCTGTGTTATTACTAAAGTGAGCTATTTTTAATGATTCCACTTATAACCTGCCAACCCTCTGACGTAACAGCAGCAGCACTCAAAAGACATGAATAATAAAGAAGGCCGTTTAAAAGTTGCCCTATATATTAACATATATTCTGACATGGGTCTCAGGTGTCTCTAATGAAGAAAAAACGTTTGCACAAAGAGCTAACAGGAAAATCATGGATTTCTCCTTCCCACCTGAAAGTTATTGATTTAATTTAGCATAATGAAGCAGAAAAAAATCTCAACATGTTTGATTAAAATTTTCTGTGTTGTTTTTGGACAGAAGCAGGGAGCTTTACTCTTACTAGATGAGGAAATTAACAAGATTTAGTAGAGTTGCCTTTTTCTGATTTAGTAGTCTGGAATAATGTGCACCCAAGAACTTTGAAAGTCTGGATGAGATTAACATCTCTGGTTAGCAGATGTTCATTTTGAATAAATCTTGGACTACCAATAAACAGTAATAGAGCACAACAAATCCGAAAATACAGTGTTCTAGTTCAGATAGAGAACTGAAAGAAGTGGAGGTGTTCTGGCCAAAATCCAGCTTCCAACACAGGTCCTTACCTGAGCTTGTTCCAACTTCCCTCCATGGCCACACTCCTCCTTCACTGCGGTATCAGGGCGCAGTGTTGCCTTGGCAAGTGCTGCTGTCCCCTTCGTCGAGAGCAGAGTGCCAGGTTAGGACGTTCCCAAGCCCTCAACGAGAAAAGCAAAGGTTAACTGGGCCAGGAAGCAGCCTGGGGATTTGTTGGTGCCTGGAGCATCCTTAAGGAAATCTGCTGCCACCGAGAGATAAAGAGCCAGGCTGACACACGGCAGGAGGAATAGCGCTCTGATGGAGGTGCTCCCTCTTGCTGTAAAAGATTATGTTGTTCAGGTAAGGAAATGACAATTGGAGCTGAAATAACAGGAAAGGGGCAAAGCAGCCACAGCCCTCCAGGCTAGGTGAGTTCACCAGAGACCTATAGTTGTTCCAGATCCTTATGGCTTCTGCCTCCCATTTTGGACTAGATGATCTTATAGGTCATTTCCAACCTTCTGACTCTGTGATTGCTGGTGAACCGGTGATTTATGCACACACTTGTGTTTTTCCAGGGCTTTGACCAAGACTTTGTCTTCATCCAATGAAATTATTGTGGATGACTTCCAAACCAGACATTCATGAGTATAATTCTAATTTATGTGGGAACTTCCACAACCTGAGCTCTCTACTCCATGGCCCTCATAATGCCTGTAGTGGTTGTGGGTACCCAGCGGACAGACCTTCTAAGAGCAGCATCATCAGTCACACACAGTAATCCTTTTCCAAGCAGAAGTTGAAGGATTTACCAGGACCTTGTGACATGTATACCTGAATACCTCTGAATTTGATTTAAAGGTGCACACAGAGTAGTAATTAACTCAGAACCGCCAAGCACAAATGCAGTTCAAGGAAGTAATATTTCAGCTTTTCAGCACTTAAATGGAAAAATGAATTAATCATTGGCAATTACTGAGTTAAAAGACTAAACTCACAACTCGAAATGCTCCCATACAGTCTCATTTCCAAAGTCTTCATTAACTGAGCTAATAATTGCTACTGCAGTTATTTTAAAAATTTACTAGTCGGTTTTGCAATGTGTAAGAAATTCATGTTGTTCATTCTATGGAAATGTCTCATATGAACATAAGTCCTTGCTTTATTGGACAGTAAAAGTGTCTCATGTGCTGGCAGAAACCTCCTGGAGTCACTCCTAAACCAAGGGTCTGCTCTAGCTGCTCATGGGCTCTGTGGTCCCCATCAGGGCTCTAAATGTGTGGAGTAATATTTTTCCTCAGAGAATGAAGCCGAAATGTCTGATGGCTTCTCATCAGCTCCCACATCAGCATGGAGAAGTTTTCATTTGATTCCCTGTTTTTGTTCTGTCTAAAATAAAGATGATTCAATGTCAGTAACTGAAGGAATGATATCAAACACTTAACAAAGCCAATGCTGGAATAGAAAACAGTTGTGTCTTATTGCAAACAACACCCCCAGAATGATAGGTTCTCTGCCAAAAGGAAAGCTTGGAAAAGAGAAGAGGTGGACAGGAGAGGAGATCATGGAGAGGGGCAGCTGGCAATTTGATATGGAGGAGTTTGTATGGTGGAGAAGAGAAAGAGAACAGGGAACAATGGGCCTGTTTTGTTTTCATTTCTAAAATGGTATCCTCATGTAAGGAGTAGCCCAGCTTTGATCGATAGGAAGTTTAACTAACAGACTGATTAATCAGATCCTAAACATAGTTTTGTTTGTTTGTTTGCTTTTCTTTCTGGCTTATTTGTTTATTTTCTTGTCAAGAAAACAGGAAAAAAATTTACTTTGCATTAATGCTCAGTGATTTTTTTCCCCTTACTCTTGAATTAGCCACCAAACAGAGGAACCTGTTCTCTGCAGAGCTGTGGGTGCCTGGGGCATTCCCTAGCTCTGCAGCTGCCAACACAAAGCAGGACGTGCTGGTAGCAGACATGAGCCTCACTCTGTGTCCCTGCAGCACTGGTTGCATTTGTGGAGCTTCCCTGGGTGAATAATTTAAGGCTTTTGCCACAGTGTTGTACAATCCCTTTTGAGAAGGGAATTGTAAAACACTGATCTTGATTCTGTTTAGCGAATAGCAGGATGATGGAAAAGCAGAAAGAAGAGTTCTGGAGAACTGAATGAATGAAATGTGTTATTTGGAAGTTGTTCCACAGCTCTTTTTTCTTCACCTTTGCACAGTCTCTGTGTGCACGTGCACATCAGTGTATGAATAGTTTAGCAGACCTTGGCAAAGGAATTGGGAACTGCACAAAGCTGTACTGTATGGCGGGCAGTTAGGAGGGGAGGCAAATGCATCTTGAGGCCCCGCTCCTTTCAGTCCCTCACTCTTCCCACGTACTGATATGCATTCAGGGGTGAAGCTTTGCTTTACTGCTGACTTGACACAAAATCTTATCTTTTTGGCTCATCTGTGACGGGCTGAATGTGTGCCCACATCAGAAATTCTCACTGATCTGGTCTTCACAAAACCCCAGCTACTGGCAATGCTTAGCATGGAGCTTCACAGCTTTTGGAAACAACAGGAAAGAGAGAGGGACTTACAGAAAAATCAGAACACGTCTAGGCATTGAAATCCCCTGGCCTTGTTTTTGTTGGACACTGCTGCATGTCTTTGTGGTATCAGTCATTAGGCAAAGCATTTGCAATAATTCATTTGGTGCATCTTGCCCGTTTTTATTCTTACTAATTATACTAAAGCAGAGTTTGACGTCTGTATTTTATTTTATTTTTTGGTATTCAAATCAGATCCAAAACGTTGTGCCAGCTTATTCCTGCCTGTTGGGCCTATGGAGAAACTATTCGCTTGGAATATTTACCACTTAATATTCATTCTTCCAACTCCACAACTGGGCAACCGTGTGATCTAATACTAATTTTGGAACTTGGCTGAACCTCTGAAAAACCTACAGAGAGGATAAGTGATTCCAACTTCTCTTACCAGGCTGATTCAGTAGGAGTTGTTCTCCGAGCTTACTAACCTCAACTATTCTGTGTTGTACGATACCTCTAGAAAACTTTGCAACTAACATTTGAATGAACATAGATCTTTTTGTATATATTTGAGAATAACAAAAAAAAAGGGCCACAAAGTGAAGCAGATCCATGGGCTTTGCTCACATCGCTGAACATTGCTATGTGTTTTCCAAGCTGTGATGTTGATGGCTTTTCATCTAATTTCCACATAATAAGAAAAAGAATCATTTTCCTCTAACTGTAGGCAGTTGGATGAGCCATAAGTCAGAATTAAAATATGATTATCTGTTGTGAAGATCACATATTCCTTTCAAAGTTTCATTATTTACAATCCTTTTCTTGGTGACATTTCAATTCTTAGGAAATTATGCTCTAAATTGTACCTAACATGCTCACCACCCACATGTAACACATGCAATAAGCTTATGAGATAGGAAGGGCGAATGTTTCCATTTTAATTTTGTTTTTTAATGAGATTTTGGAGTGGAGGGTGAGTATTTTACTAAAATATACAGCAGAGATTTCACAGCAAAGGAGTCTAACAGGGCATTCAATAGCACTTATCTGCAATATTATTTTCCTGTCATATGGGCAGCATTCATCCCATTCCCTTAGAAACACTAAGAATGTTCTCTGGAGATGCACACAGGGTTTGCTTGGCTTCATAGTGTGTTTGGGACCCATGGGAGCAGGGCAGTGTGTAGAAGGATGCATCCCCAGGG
>JAPSGF010000026.1:2571673-2599289 GCA_035772895.1 Perdix hodgsoniae
AACCTGGCCTTGACGGGGCATCCACAATCTCTCTGGGCAGCCTGTTCCAGCACCTCACTACTCTCATGGTAAAGAACTTGTACACTTCAATGTGGGTTTCCTCCAAAAAGGAAATAAGGAGAGCACATCCTTTATTATTATTATTATTATTTTTTTTTTGAGAAAATTTTGTAGAACATATGTTGAGGGGAAAAATAATTAAAAGCTGTAACTGGGTCAAAATCTGATCTCAGATAATCTGCTGTGACCCTGAAGTAACTTTGTGGGACTCAAGCCAGGACTGCAGTTATTCTGCCCTTCCTTAGTGCAGAAGCACAGAATCCGTTCTGCTGTCTACTGGGAAATACAGTTGGATGTGATTTTGTCTTCTCTTTCGGGAGCTTAATTGGCTTCTTTGCTCAGAGCAAGAGCGGAATGCTGAAATCTATAGAAGATATAGCCATAATCATAAAAGATTTATTTAAGGGTATTCCTTTCTCATTTCATTACAGCAGCAGCGTAGCCTAAAACCTACCTATTTCCAAAGGCTTACAAAACTCACCTCTTGAACCAGTATCTAATTCACTGTTCAGTGCTAAAGTCCTTGTGGGAGCTGGCAATATTAGAATTGCAGGATTCCCATATAGCAGCTGCAGGATTTCCAGCAGGCTGAGACTGCCTGTGAAGACCATACGGATTTCGCTTGTCTTCACGTTAGGAAAGTATTCCTGTTTTATACACCAGTGTCCAGATTCTCAGCAAGCCTCCAGTGTTTACAGCCACAAAATTTGTCAGCTCATATGTCTGGATGCTGCGATATTGTAACAGCGGATGCACCAGGAATTCCCTGTGCAGCTCTGTAGTTACAACTCCCATGTCCAAAAGACAGCTGCAAAATGTGCTCATTATTGCAGAGTTGTAGCCAAAGAACTACAGCACCCCAAATATCACAGATGGTGCTGCAAAGACACGGGGTTGATGTTTGCTGACAAAAACAGCCTGAGAACTGAGGCTTGTGCAGGGGAGGGACAGTTCTGACTGGAGACTGTGCTCAGTGCCGTGTTGGGACAGCATCAATGGACAATGTTAGGTATGAGTTTCCCTGGGAAAATATTTGTACTGCCATGGCTTCCACAGATCTTAGTGGATGGCGAAGCATCCTGAGGATCCCCAGCCTGGCAGGGGACACCGGATGAGTGCTCAGGTGCAGAAGGGCATGTGAGAGCTGGGACCTGGCATAGATCGCTGTTGTTTTTTGATCTTAGCCCTGAGACAATCTTTTCTTGCTGGTAAATTTTAGAGCACCCTGATCTAGATTTTCTTCAAGCCTTTCTCTGATCCGCACTCTATAAATAGTCTTTGCATTCAGCAGCTTAGATGGAATAAAAAAAAGGAAGAGGTATACTCTTTGCTGCAAAGCTTGCAAAGCCCACAAAGCTTGCCTTTTGAAAGCACTCTGCTTAGTAGGAAGAGGAGGAAGTAATGGGTGTTTGACTAAGCTAATGCACTCGGTGAACCAGGGGAGAGCTGCAAACTCACATTTTTAAATAAATGTCAGATTAATTTTTAAAGTTTAAATGCATATTTTGCATTCTCGCTCCTAGCTCTCTCTGATGCTTTCCAAAATGCGGGGAGCACTGCGGCCGGGCTGCCAGGAGATCCTTGGAGGCAGTGGGAGGGATGTGGAAAGGTTGCAGGGAGGGATGCAGGAGGGATTCTGCGAGCCTCGCGCCTCCCATGGTGTTTGCAGATGGGCATAATTCCTTCCTTGCAGAGAAGCCCTTAACCTGCTTCTTAGTTGTAGAGGTGAAATCAGAAAGGCAAAAGCCCAGCTTGAATCTAACCTGGCCGCTGGGGTGAAAAGGAATAAGAAACTCTTTTATAAATACATTAACAGTAAGAGGAGGACAAAGGAGAATATCCACTCTTTGCTGGATGATGCTGGGAATGTGACCACTGAGGATAAGGAAAAGGCGGAGGTTCTGAATGCCTTCTTTACATCTGTCTTTAAAGGTCAGACCAGTTATCCTCGGGGTACTCCTCTCTCTGACCTGGTAGTCTCGCCTGGGGAGCATGCTAAACCCCCTGTGGTTCTGGAAGAAACGGTCAGAGGCTTACTACTCCAACTGGACTGCCACAAGTCCATGGGGCCGGATGAGATCCACCCGAGAGTGCTGAGGGAACTGGCGGGGGTGATAGCCAAGCCGCTTTCCATCATCTACCAGCGCTCCTTGTTGACTGGTGAGGTCCCGGAAGACTGGAGGCTTGCCAACGTGACTCCCATTTACAAGAAAGGTTGTAAGGAGGATCCGGGGAACTACAGGCCTGTTAGCCTGACCTCGGTTCCAGGGAAGGTTATGGAACAGATTGTCTTGAGGGAGATCATGCGGCATGTGCGGGATGGCCAGGGGATCAGGCCTAGCCAGCATGGGTTCATGAAAGGCAGGTCCTGTTTGACCAACCTGATCTCCTTTTATGATATAGTGACCCATCTGCTGGATGAGGGAAAGGCTGTTGATGTGGTCTACCTAGACTTCAGCAAAGCCTTTGACACTGTCTCCCACGGTATTCTCCTGCAGAAGCTGGCAGCCCGTGGCTTGGACGGGTACATTGTTGGATGGGTAAGGAACTGGCTGGAGGGCCGGGCTCAGAGAGTGGTGGTGAATGGAGTTAAATCCAGCTGGCGACCGGTCACGAGTGGTGTTCCCCAAGGGTCGGTACTGGGGCCTGTCCTCTTCAGTATCTTTATTGATGACTTGGATGAGGGCATTGAGTGCACCCTCAGTAAGTTCGCAGACGACACCAAATTGGCTGGGAGTGTGGATCTGCCTGGGGGTAGCGAGGCCCTGCAGAGGGATCTGGACAGGCTGGAGAGCTGGGCTGAAGCCAACGGGATGAGGTTCAACAAGACCAAATGCCGAATCCTGCACTTTGGCCACAACAACCCCAGGCAGCGCTATAGGCTTGGGGCGGAGTGGCTGGAGGACTGTGTGGAGGAAACGGACCTGGGGGTGTTGATTGATGCTCGGCTGAACATGAGCCGACAGTGTGCCCGGGTGGCCAAGAAGGCTAACGGCATCCTGGCTTGCATCAAAAACAGTGTTACGAGCAGGAATAGGGAGGTAATTGTCCCCCTGTACTCTGCACTGGTGAGGCCGCACCTCGAGTATTGTGTTCAGTTTTGGGCCCCTCATTGCAAGAAAGACATTGAGGCCCTGGAACGTGTTCAGAGGAGGGCTACGAAGCTGGCGAGGGGCCTGGAGCACAGGCCTTATGAGGAGCGGCTGAGGGAGCTGGGATTGTTCAGCCTGGAGAAGAGGAGGCTCAGGGGAGACCTTATAGCACTCTATAACTTCCTGAAGGGAGGTTGTGGTGAGCTAGGGGTCGGCCTTTTCTCTCGTGTACACAGTGATAGAACTAGAGGCAATGGTTTCAAACTGCGCCAGGGGAGATTCAGGCTGGACATTAGGAAATATTACTTCTCGGAAAGGGTGGTCAGGCATTGGAATGCACTGCCCAAGGAGGTGGTGGAGTCACCGAACATGGATGTGTTCAAGAGACGTTTGGATGTTGTGTTGAGGGATAGGATTTAGCTGGGGAGTATTGGTGATGGTTGGACTGGATGATCTTTTAGGTCTTTTCCAACCTTGATGATTCTGTGATTCTGTGATTCTGTAGTTCACTTTGACAAAAATCAAAGAGCACTTTACCGTTCCATAATGCTGTTTATTTCCTTTGGGTGATACCAAACTGAAGCCAAGTGGAGCACATGTATTACAGCTCATCAGTGCAAAGGCATCTCCTGTAAACAGGGTCACAGAGTTATGTCAGATCTCTACTGAGCGTAGATTTAATTTAATCAAGGTTTTTTCTAGTGCCAAGGCCCATCTGTTTAAAATTAGTTCTAGGATCTCTATAGGTCCTTTTTAAAATGTTGATGGTCCAGAATCAGTATCCCTTAAAGGTTTTACTGTGCAAACAACATCCAGAGTGCTAAAAGAAAGGATATTTTCTAAAGATGAAACTGTCTTTGGAAAGCTTGTTGATGAGCAGTAAAAACAAATACACGAGCAGGGAGCTGTGCCAGTTGCTGGGACTGGAGGAGTTTGGCAAGAGGGAGGGCTACAGGGGTAACACAGAGGCAAGGTGTAAGCAAGCTGTTCCCTGGCACTGGAGTGGGAGGAGAGAACCTTCCAGGCAGCAGACCAGCTGCAGAGAGGAGCAGAAGGCAGCCCTAACAGCCAAGCAGGACCAAGGGAGGATGCTCACCTGTGGGACAGGCAGGGTGTTCTCCAGGAGGAGATCTCACAGAGTCAGAGCTTTAAGCAAGCTGGTGGTTGTCTTCTCCTTTTTTGCTATACATTTTAGGCAAAATCCTCAGAAGGGTCCCCCAACTGCCAGCTCTAACAGCCTGAGCCCCTGCAGTGATTCACCAAGGAGGACAGCTGGCAGTCACTGGAGGTTGATTTATCCTCCATAGCACAGAAAGGTATGAGTCTACTAGAAGCTGGTGACAGCATAGATTTGCTAAGCATTTTTTCGATTAAATGAGCCTATAACACCACCTGGGAACACTCAGTGTGTAAGTTTTCCTTTCCATGAAATGGAAACACTACGAGCTTCTCCCCCACACCCACCTCCCTGGCCACCGCATTCCTTCTCCCAAGTAGAAGTGAGCTCCGTGCTTGCATCCAGGCAACCCAGCCTGCCCCCACTGCTCTCCTTCTGAGCCTGTCCTTTTCCAAATATCAGCAGAATTTAAAGGCAGAGCTTGCAGTAAAAAAGAGCTGCGCCTTCGAAAAAGAGCACCTTTAATCACAGTTTGCAATGGCAGCTTGCACAGTAAATAATATCTTCTTAAAATTATGTTGCTGCTGTTCAGCAAACTCTTTTCTGCGAACAGAAATGTCACAATGATCCCACCCCAGCCACTGTCCCCCGGGAAGCCCTTTCCCTACCCCATGGGGGCTCTGGGTCCCGTCCCTCAGCTGCCAGAGCTGAGCCTCTGCCTTGATGGAGTCATGCTGGGATTCAGGTCTGCAGATGTTTTCCATTTCTCTTTTCAAAACTGCTCTTTAATAATAACTAAAGTTATTATTAATTCCTTTTTTAGCCTAAAACAGAGATTATCACGACTATCTCTAAAGTATGCACTAGCACTCTTTAAAAGCAAGTGTTTTATATAGCACCTTCAAATTAATATGTATGCAAATAGCATTTTACAGATTAATTAGTATGCAAATTAAGCCATGTGTTATTTGTGTATACATATATCTTCCCAAGCCGGCTGCATGGACAGGATGGGGGCAGTTGTGTGCACTTTATTTTGTCTGCCCCTGCCCATAGGGGCTGCACAGAAATACGAGGTTTGGCTGCAGATACTGAAACCAAGGAGCGTAGCTACAGAGCCATATCATGGCCTGCAGTGCTTTCGTAGTGATTCCTGCATCTTTTTCTTCCTCTTTTCCCAACCAGCTGAGTGTGGCTGATCTCAGAGAGCATCTGGAATAGCAGTCAGCTCTCCAAAGCCAGCTTTCCCTGCATAGCATCACTCAGCACACAAACAGTGTGGGACCAGTTTGGTGGGAGGCTTTGGTATGGCCAACTGAGATGATGAGCCATGGGGTGGAGCAGCCTTCTGTTTAATTTAAGAATCTTTTCCCTGTGTTTCGAGCCCAACAGTGAAATCCCTGCATCCAGCTGCATTTCACTGCCTCATTACTTCATAGATCATCTCAATAATCTGATTCCAGAGCTCCCACACTGTATTCCCACTTCTCCAGACATCAGCCAAGTGAGCTGGGTTAAATTTCTCGCAGCGCAGAGGGAACTAGAATAGACTACGCAAGAGCCTAATTAGCAGTCTTTTCCTTTTACAGCATATTGAAGTTTTCTAGGCATTGAGCCATGTTTTTCATAGCCTTTCTCCTTCCCTCCTTCTCTCTTTTTTTTGGTAGCTTCTAATTTTTTATTAAAGGATAACAGCATTACTGGCAGTACAAGATACCTTCTTGCATACCACTAGGCATTAAAAAGGGAGGTGTCAGATACACAAGATAAAAATAGAGCCAAAGCAGTGAGAGGCACATTGCAGGAGTTGTACATACAGCCATAAGAAAGCCTGTATCAGTAATTTGCTTTTAGTCAGTTCATATCTTGGAGCTTTCTTCCACAGACATCCAGTTTCACCTTTCTTGGAATAAAAATAAAACCTTCCAATTTTCTTCATTGGACATTTTTTCTGGAGTGGGCATCTGTGGTCTGGGTTACCTGCCAGGGTTTCTCCCCTGGTGAGTGGCAGTGTGTCTTTCTGTCCATGTGTACGTTATGCCAATAGCAATGAAAGCTGCTGACCAGCCAGGCAGGTGCTATGTGTTCAACAGCAGTGCAACCATTGCAAGTTTCCTAGAAGACAAAGGATAAGCGCGTGTCTAGGATCGCCAGACTTAAAAGACCTGTGTTATGGTCTTGAGAGTTTCTCCCCAACAATCCACAGCACTGACAGTCCCTGTGAACAGAAAGAAGCTATTGAAATGATGAATGCAGCATGCGAACGCGTTCAGTAGTCGATTCATTGCCATTGAAGATTTTCCTTTTCCCTGAGTGTGCTGAACAAAACAGAGCTGGGGAGTGACTGTGGGAGGTCCAAGTCCATGTCCTTCAGCTGCCTCCTGGGAGGCTTTAATTTCTTCTCCTGCAGCCTTAATGAGTGCCCTGGGCAGCCAAGTTAGATGTTTTTCCTCTGTCCCAATCAATGTTTAACAGCTCACACCACAATAACTGAGAAGGACTCACCTTGAAGAGTCAGTGGTTCGCTGGAGCACTTCCAGCTGGCCTCTCTAAAACTGGACCTGCTTCTCAGGGATTTGATCAAGTTCCCACTGAATTCAATAGCATAACTGCTATTAAAATCTACTGGAGCAAGTCATATGGTAACAAAAGTTGGATTTTAATTTATTATAATAACATGAAACCTAATGCTGGCTTTGCACAGTGATCCCCTGGAAGGGTGAATGTGGAAAAGATGAAAAAGAGCAGGAAAAATCAAAAAGATGCTGTTAATTCAGAGACAGATGTATTTATTTCAAGTAGATTATTCTTAGAAACACTCATAGCATTATTTACAAGAATCTTTAAAAAATTGCAGTGCTACAAAACTAAGATTCATCACTCAGGTAAAACATTTCATTATTATTTCTCAAATCAATTCCCCAAGCACACTATGAATTACAGGATTTCAGCCAGCCTTTTCAAGAAACCTCTTTTAAAAATTTACATAGCTTATAACAGATTGCCAGAAATATTGCAAGCAGCCATTAATTTACTCCTAACCAATTAAAGACTATGCTAACACATGCACTAATATGCGCACACTTGTTCCTAATTTTTCTTCTGCAGTTAAGCATGAACAAAAAGACATGCCTTAGAACTAAAAAGAATTTGAAGGCATTTTCATGCTTTGTTTTTTTGGACTCAAGGGCAAATGTGCCTTTGATAAATATCATCCTGTTTTGCTTTTCCAAAGAAGAAACCTCTTTACAAATCACTACAATTTCTCTGCTGTTGGTTGGCAGGTAAATTTGCAACAGCCGCGTGCAATCAGAAACAAGACCTCCATTAGCTTTTGGGATTAACTTGCTAGGGTTGGTGATATAATTAATTTATTGGAGACAATGCATTGAAGAAAAATGTGGAACAATGGGATTTAGGGTTTGTTTTTTATTATTATTTTTTTTTACTTACTGAATTGACAAGGAGATTTACAAAAATCACGATGATCACAAACGTTGTCTTGAGAGCCCTGTATGTGAACCCGTTTACTCACTCTTTGTTAGCAGGGGTGGTACTACTTGAATTACATATCATTGATTTGTCAACAAGGTGCCTGCTACCTCAAAAGACCTGCATATTGTTGGGTTGTCTTCCAACGGGGGATCCCCTTCATTCTCTGCTGTGGAAACAGCTGGGATTGCAACTCCCATTGTCACTGTTGATGGTTTGCATCTGGAGAAGGAATTAAGGGGGAAGTAAAACAGCAAAGGAAACTGGCTAGAAATAGGAGAGTGGGAAAGCAATTAATCTGGCCATCAGTGATGTGCTCCCCTAGTGTTTCAAAGCAGTGGGAGTGGTTTGTACACTGGTAGAATTGTGGTAGACACACTTGGTAGAACAGTGGTAGAAGAAGACTCCTAGCTGAAGCCAGGCCTTCCATTTTGCCTTTGCAAGTGGAAATCTGATTTATATCCCATCACAAGAAAGTTTGTGTAATGAGTGGAACACTCTGGCTAACGCGCATGGAAGCTTGGGGCTGAGATGACCAAAAAATGGCAGGTCCACCTGCAGTTAGCCTGCAGGAGCTTTAGCTTGCCCCGAGGTTCATCTGAGGGTTTGGTTCATGCCACTGGGTTTGATGCAGTCACACCATGGCTGTAGGAGTGCATGAAGGCTGGCATGGCCATCAGGGGATCGTGCTTCAGACTCTTTCTCCTTGCCAAGTAAAAGCCAGTATGAAAATTGCTCTGCAAAGCTGTGGTCACCCTTGAGAGTCATCCATCTGAGCTGCTGGCTGTGCTCCACAGCGCAAGAACATTCCTCTGCAACTAAGCATTTTCCAAATTATAATAAAACCCAAGTAAGACAAATGAGGTTGAAAGCATTGTGATCCCTGCTATGAACTTTCCACTCTGTTTCAGCTAAAGCTGTAATACTACGAGCCCTGTAAAAAGGCTTGAAACGCTGGGTTTACAGTGCAAGCACTGCCCAGTGCATGCCATGGTACCTGGAGCTGGCAACATGCTCACGTACTCATACAGCTACAAGGAACCACAAGCACTTCTTTAGGAAGGCACCATGGTTATTCTTCCTTTGGCAGTGGCAAAGCTTGTCACCTTCAACAAATTATTACAAATTTCAATAGGGAAAAGAAAATCAATTGCTCTTGAATGAAATTTTTGATGGTTGCTCTAACTCTTCTGATGGGCCCAAACAAAAGACTTGAGTTTAATGTGTGTGTATTTTGAGCTGTGCCCCTTGCTGACCCTCCAGTTTAATTTCCGTCCTTCAGATGAGATGAATGGAGCGTGAAGCAGGTCATATCTCAAACACTGACACATGGGTTACAGACAGAACTCACGGGCAGGAGAGGCAGCCAGTTTGTAGATTAAATCAAAGCAGTTCTGAATAGATGGGAGGTCAGCAAGGGCCAGCTTTGACATTTGATAGGACCTTGTGATCAATCAGCTCTTTCTTGGGTCTTCCAGGTTTCTTGATGACAATGCTTCTTTAAATAAATAAATAAATAAATCCAGATGGGACATACTGAAAACTGCCAAAGCAGCCCCGGATTGTGTAAAATGAGAGGGATTAATTATTATCAAAGATTATAATAGCAGGAGTTGTTTAAAGCAGCCAGCATGGAAGTTAGTGCTCTTTAATTGGAAGCATTTCATCTGCGTGCAGCTGTAATCAATTTTTTGCATAGTGTGTATTATGTCACTAAGATTTTGGTAATAATCCAAAAACATGATAGCAAATGTTGGTTGTTTATGGCACTTGGGAGTAATCAAGAGTCCCTGATTAAAATCCTGCCACTGAGTTGAAAGAAAACTGAGGTGATATCCTGGCCTCTAATGAAATGTGCCCCCTGCTAAGTCATCCCTGCCAGCATGATTTATCTAGGGGAAGTGTAGGAACATCTCTGAGAAGCAAATGTTTGGCTTCAGACATGGACTGGGTCTCGTGAATAACTATCTTATGTGAAATTCTCCATGGGAGGAACCCCCAGCTATGTTTGCCCCAGTCTTTGCCACATAAACACACTCAGGTAGAAGCTTGCAGGGCAGTACTGTAGGGTAGCACTCCACACCAAACCCCTTCCCCCCCTTTGATATATTGATGTACATTGTTTTCATAGGCAGCATTAAGCTTTTCTGGAAGAGTATGCATCTTAGGAGAGTTTGTTGTGACCAAATGGAGCAGTGCACTCAGAAGATTACAAGAGGATTTTTTTTTGGCTGTTTTTCTATCCTTAGAAAAATAAATGGTGTGGTTTCTTGATCCTCTCCCTTGCTTCACGCAAGAATGGGAAATACAGCATCTACTTGTGGGCTGGGGTGTGGAATCTATTCAGAGATCATTCTGAAAATATTGTTTTTCAGGAAAATATTAAATTTAAGAAAAGCTGCCAAAAGTTTCTTTTGGAGCATAAAAGAAAAATAGATGCAAAAACCTCATTTGATGGCAAGGGAAGTGCTGTAATGAAATGGAGAAGAGCTGATGAGGAAAGCAGGGTTTGGAAGCTGGTTTAGAGAACAGTGAATTTCCCCAGTGAGCCACAAACTTCTCTATGTGGTCTTAGCCTCTTGCTCATGGTTCACAGGCTAGGGCTAACATTTCCTTACCTTGGGGGATAAACTCCTTTCATCTACAGCAATATAAAGACAGTAGGTCCTGCAGTGATGGAGAACCATATAAGTAACTTGACAGGCAGAGTAATGGGCTTGTGTTTCAATGCTCCGCTAAATAAGGCTCCGCTGGGCATCCCTGGACACATGCTTTCAGGAGAAATGAAAATGTCAGGAAGTCTTGTTGCTGCCATAGGAATTCAGTCAGGCTGTGATCTCACAGATCTGATCAGCCAATGCAATGTGAGGGCAGGATTTGGCCCCTGAGACAGGTAGTGGCCATCAAAAGATATTAGCTTTCATAAACCCACTGGCAATGAGAAGATGGGAGTGGGGAGTCTGATAATTATAGCTGGAGAGATGGAGCCAGAAATTCCCAGCTCCTCTCTCCTTACCATTTGGTGTCTTCTTGCAAGGGCTGTGGGCTCTGGGCAGCTGTAATTCTCTGTGCTTTAGGAACTCCTGCGAGGAGTCTATTGGAAGTAAGGCCCATCTGCATGCTTGCTTGTCTGCCCATTCTGTGCCAGTCAAATCTCAGTCACCTCAAAAGGTCTTGAATTCAACAGTAAGCTACTGGGTATGGAATGTTGAAGTATTATAGGTGTCATCTGCCTATACGTGATGAGGAATTAGTTAAAATGATACCATAACTTAATCACAAATATTTAAACCCTTTCTTCTGTACATCCATTTCTTCTATCAGAGACAGGGTCCTTCAGTCTACTCCCTCCCCCCACCAATTGCTGTTTCTGCAGTGCTTAACCGTCTTCTCTGCGCTGTCCTTGTTTGCATCAGATCTTTCAGCATAAAGATATGTATGCAGCCACGTTCTTTCTCATCAAGACACTCCAAATCTTCCTTGGGAGGGAGGGGAAGGTAGTAAAAGCTAAATGCATATTCCATGCTAAGAATACAGCAGATCTGGTCTTTATGTTGATGTAGTAAGAGGTGCATGCAGGGAATGCCTCTTCTGATTAGCGGTTTGGAGAATGTTGGAGCCTATTTTAAGATGGAGGGGGGAGTGACAGAGCAGCACCCTGACTGGGAACAAGCATCCAGCCTGGGCTGCAGCTCAGCCACTGCTTCAGCTGAGGCTCTGTAACAGCTCAGAAAGAGCCTGGCTAAATATAATACATAACTACACTGTGTTATTTCATTTTACTATATAGGAACTCTGCTCTCAATTTATACTTAAGATCTTAACCCTTTTCTTCACTGAAATAATGGGAAACTGGGGATTGCTTCTTGCAAAGTTCAAAGCATTCACTTTGGGCTGGTAAAGGTCAAGTGCCCAGAGGGCAGCTTTGGCCAGCAGGCAGTGTTACTGTCTCTGGAAAAGTGGGCATGTGCACAGACATTCCTCAGCTCTGGGCAGTCCCCTCGTGTTGCTGTTTGCTTGTTCTTGGACAGCCCACAGAGGCTCTGTGACAGCTTGCAGGTCTTGGTCTTTACACCTGAACGCTCAGAACATTTAACACTTTGCTGTCCTCAGGCTTCTGGAGATGAACCTGGCACTAAGAGCAGGCTGCAGGCTCCTCAGATGCCCTCTTCCATAAAATCCTCAGCCTACTTCATCTTCAGAGACGATTACTAAAACTCTATTTTTAGGAATCTGTGAAAAGCAAGTTTCTCTAAAACCAATTACATATTTTGTTCCTATTCCAAGTGCTGGCTTTGACAGGAAAGGGCAGCAACCAGTAAATGGTTTAAATTCCTTCCAGTGGAGCAGATGCAGACCTGATGTAACAAAAAGCTGCATGCTTTGCATGCATACGCCTGCACTGAATGCCAGCAGTGGGTAGGAAGGCAGCTCTCCAAGACCTTTAGGACACCCAGTAAATGGGTCCCTGGTGCAAGCTGCATTGCTTGCCTCCTTCATTTGAAGGAGCCATAAATGCATGCAGTGCCTTCCTTACGTGTAGTCTGACGTTATCTAGATGTAGAAAGACATGAGGCAGGAGACAAAGAAACTGTTTGGTAGAGTGAATCTTTATTGCTACAGTTTAGCAAAATATGTCTGAGGGAAGCAAGAATGGCCTTCTGAATCATTTCTTGCATTTATTATACCGCCTGTGGGAGAGAGGAATGCTTTAGGCAAGCTTGCCGCAAAATTTCTTGTAACAGCCCCTGCTCTGTCTGTATGTGCTGAAGAGTGTGCTTGTGTAGGTGAGCCCAATGTGATTAAAGCCAGTGTAAAGCCTCCCTGAGATCTGTCCTTCTGAAAGCATCTTTTCACTTGAGCACCTGGTATGTGATAAACCAATTTGTCACCACCATGTTTGATCATCCACTGTGAAGAAGGACAGCTTAGGTACAAGGAGCTTGTTCAGGTAGCAGAATAAGTATTTATGAGTATGATTTAACTCTCAAGATACTGAAATTTGTTTTTCCTGTGGACTAAGCAAAAACTTAAAACTCTCTGGAGCCATGGACTTCCAGGTGCGAGCTCCAGTCTCAGTTTTGGTGACTATAATCATGAAAATTAAAAGGGAATGGAAGTGCTTAAGGAGCAAGAATAGCATCACTTCGTTATTAATCATACTGTAATTTATTTGGGAAGTGTCTGCACTTTTTTGCTTCAGATGATCTTGCTCTATCCCGATTCAAACACGTTGCAGGCTCTCCAGAACATATTTTCCCACTTGTATTCAAAGTCTGAAAAAAGAGTGCCATTGCAAGCTGCCATGTTTTTCATGCTTCATTATTGTACATTTTCTAGCATGTAATGAACTATCCCCATGAAAATTTGCTGTGAATTGTCTTGTAATTGCCTAGATATGAAAGAAAATGTGGTTAGAATAAAATAACATTAACGTTAAAAATAGGAAAATTGCAGTTAATCCATGTGAAGAGAAATACTCCATCTCAGAAGGAAGAAAAGGTGCTGGAAAAGAGCTGGTAGAAATGGGAAGCTCAGCAAGTCGCTGAGCTTCCCGGTGGGGGAAGGAGATGGCAGGTCTGGCTCTGATTATGGAAGGGACAGGGTCGGGTCAGCACTGTGGTCCTGGTGGCCATGGTTAGCCTGCTGAGGATGCCACCTGCCTTGCATAACAAAAGCTTTGCTAGGACGCTGTCATTCTGGGGGTATGGATGGGTTCACATGGAAAGTTATGTAGCAAGGCAAAAAAAAAAAAAAGAAAAGAAAAAAAAAAAAGGATAAGAGTGGAGGAAGGAGGAAGGAATTAATGAGAGGGAAACCTATAAGTGCAGCTTGAAAAAATAAGGGTGATTTTAAGATAGAGAAAACACTCATAAAAGTATACATATGAAGAAAAACGTGCAGTCCACAGGGAGGTGGTTCTCATGCAGCAGGATTTTGCAGAGCGGGCTGGGGAAAGCTCTGGGGGCTGTAGCTGAGCAGCAAATCATTTGCCTAACAGTGAGCAGGACCAAGTGATCTAATAAAGCTTTTCCGTTCCTCGTGTCTGGAACTGGGAAATTAATGCTGGATGCGGTGCCAAACTACGTAGGTTAGATGTGTCTCTGTCAGTGTTGGGGACAAGTTAATTTTGTATGTTGATGATCGCATAATCCATAGCATGCTGTACCAGAGGAAAAGCAGGCAGTTAACCTGGGAGCAGGGAATGTTTATTTCATGCTTGCCTTGGGGTAAGAAGTAATGGCAAATGTTGTAGAAACAGCATGCTAGATACCATCTTGTCTTTTATTTAAGTGTACTGATTTATCTCCTGCGGGAGGTGGTGGGGTCCCTATCAGCTCCTGAGTCATTTAAAACTCGACTGAACAAAGCACTCGTGAATAGACTCTTGGGAGCAATCACAGACTGCTTGGGGATGGACAAGATTAAATAGGAGATTTTTAGCCAACTATCGTTCTGTGGTTATAGAGCACTAATTAGGCCCTGAAGTGCACAGAGGCTGGCATCCCCTGCATGGTCCCATCTCTGGTGACCGTCGTTTTGGAGAAGGGCTGCACAGAAAGGGCCTGTTTGTCACGTGTCTCTAGGGTGCCACGATTCCCAGCCATAAATACACATAGCTGTCAGCGTGACAAGATAATGACTTTATTGGTGAGTTTTCAAGAAAAATATGGACCCGAACTTCCTTGTCCTACTCATCAGAGAAACTTCACTGAATTCAAAATTACAATTCTTCCAAGTGAAACAGATTTGGCCCTAAATCATAATCAGCTGCTGGCACCCTGCAATTTAAATCTTTTCCACAACAAGGAAATAAATCTTTTTAAAATGTATATTAAAATCAGTATTGATTATTCCAAGCAGGAGTGCTGCATTCAGAGCAGTAAATCTTTTTTTAGAATCCCGAGATAAAATATTGCAGCAAAACTACTGTATAAAAATCACTATGATTTAATCATGTGGTAAATTACCAGTATTTCTGTTTGTGGAATTTATAGGGCACCATTTCTTTTAGATTGAAAAGGAACATTCCTGATTTAGCTCTGATTACTCATCTACAGATGGGGTTAATGTGATGTGTCTCTTTGGGGATGTATCTTCTTTAGTAATGATGTCCTTATTGTGTGCTCTATGGATCCATTGTCAGGATGCCTTTAAATATATCTTTGATGCCCCATGGAGGTACCAGCAAATTAGATGTTGAATTAACAGGTAATTCAATCCACCTTGGTGTTAATCTTATTGCAGAATAACAAGCTACATAAAAGCCATTTAAGTGCGATTTAAAAAAAAAATGTTCAGCAAGATATAATCTCTTTAATCAGAAGCAGATTTTACACAATTACCTTCAGTCCCCTCTGTAAAAACAGCGTGACTGGAGCTGCTGTGCTCCCAGCAGGGCAGCCTGGCTGGGATCAGGGCTGGCAAAGTGTCCCCTGTGCTGTCCACTCCTTCCCAGTCACCATCTGGGGCATTCACGATGGGTTTGGAAGAGCAGCTCTTCCTCTGCTCCTCTGCTCACCCCTCTCTTGCTCCCAGATTCCTGGCACTGACGCTCTGTACAGGGCTGAGACAACCCACGCTCCACTCCCGATGCTTTGTCTTCCCTTTGTCTTTGTTGGCCTGCTGGCCCTGTGGGGAGATGAGGGATGATGGTGATGGTGGTGATGGGTTGATGGTCAGACTAGATGTTCTAAGGAGTCTTTTCCAACCTTAATGATTCTATGATTGCCTGTATGATCAGTGTGAAAATGCTCCTTGGAACTTAAGAAAAGTCTCATGGTTGCTTTCCTTTTGCCCCTTGGGCTCTGTGGTCAGAGGAGTCCAAGCAAGTCTCTTTGCGAGGACCTGCGCTGGCATTGAGCAAATAACAACATGCAAAACAAGATTCCTCTCTGCTTTTTCTTTTGTAATTTTCGGGTTCATTAGCAATGCAAAACTATTTGCTTATCCACTACCAAATGTCTTTCCATTGTATGAATAATTGCTTGGTTTGTTGAGAAAAGCTCACTCTTTTCATTAGTTTTCACATTGCCTTGTTTGTTTCTGCTTGTCTCCTGTGCTTCTGCTGTCTGTGCCCAAGCTCAGAAGAAAATTGCAGACTTCAAATCTTCCAGTCAAATGCAGAATTTGAAAGCCTGTGTTCTTTCTCATTAGAGCTGAGCTTCCTGTTTGCGTGTGCCTCATGGCAGCTTAATATAAAATGGTCGAAACCTAAAACTCTTTCCTAGAAGACAAGCCATATTCTTGGAAATGCTCTCTGCTATGCACTCCTCCCTTGGAACTAATTTGAGACCATCCTGTAGCAAACTAACAGGCAGCAGATGGGAAATTCAGAGTCCATTAATCCCTTCCATTCATTTCACTGCTTTTCTGTATGAGGCCAGTGTCAGGCCTGAGTTTTTTGAAGAGTGATGTTCTGTCTCAGCGATGGCCTCAACACACCTTGGTACGAGTCTACAGCTGATCTGTATGTGCAGAGGTATCTGGATCTGAAAGCATGGGCCTTGATTTCCCGAAAATTCATGTCTGGTCAAATCTCGTTACAGACGTTGGTTCAGATGGAATACTAATGATGGCTGGCATCCCTTGCCCTAGGCATCCATTTCACCAAATGAGATGGACAACCATGTTAGCTTACATATGTGTGGGGATCCAAGCAAAACCACTACACTCTGTGGGACACTGAGTGATACAGATGTGTTGGATATGAACAGGAAGGGATGAGGAAAAAGTTTCCTTAGCAGTCAGGACTGCATAAATCCTCCAAGAATAAGCCTATGTTCTCATTTCTTCTCATATCAGCAGTAACCTTACAGGCAGGCATGCAAAACAAAATATTGAAGGAAGACCTGAAGCAGAGAAGCATCACTAGTCCCTAAATCTGTTCTTCCCAACCACTGCACTGCTAAATCCTGCCTTTGTATCCTACTTTATGCTGTATTTCCCAGGACTGCCAGCACCGGCCGTGCCCCAGCACCAGGGGGACATTGCCACATGTTCCTGGGGTGTCCTGCCGAGCATGCACACACCACTGGAGCAGACAGAGCATGACTGAGGCAAGAATGAGCTTTGCTCTTCCTAGTAGAAAATCCTTATAGTGAATAGGGCTCTGCACACTAGATAAGGCTTCTCTGATGAAAATATGCTTCCCCTTCCCGGCAGTCTAAAATTTCTTCTGATGCTGATGATGCCTTGAACAATGACAACTTTCATTCATCTCTTCTGGCCATGAGATTGCTGAGAGTTCATGTTTTAAGCTCTTTCACTTTCTTGAAGGCACATAAAAGCCTCTCATCACTGCTCAAGCACAGTCCTCCATTAGGAGTTATTTAAACAGGAACAGCTTTCACTGCTCCAAACATCTTTGTATGAAATATTTCTAGCACTGTGTGTGGCATCAGCCAGGAGCTGATCTGGCACACACTGGCTGGACATACTGGTAATGGATAGCTAATTAACCTGATTATCAGCCAGTCCCTTTCCAAGAAGGCATTGATGATTTTAAAGCTAAAATATCATACAGTCTTTCCATTTTCCCAAATCTGTAAAGCTTTTTATCATTGTCAGATGTTAAAAAAAATAAATAAATGAGAGCACTTTCAATTGCTACAATTTTTCTTCACATATTTCATTTGCTGGGCCATTTGTATCAGCTATTATCTTTATTTGCTGAACTGTCAGGACTCTGGGGTTTACCCTTCTGGCAAAATGCAGCTTGATCCCAAATTTGTTTGCAGCTTTTGTCTTATTATCTGTGTGGCTTTCCCAACAAGCTACAGTAAAATGAAAGAACAGTCAAAAGTTTCTTGATTGACGATGGTGCCTTTTTTCTCCTTAAAAATTATTTTTGCTCATACCCGCAAAGAAGATATTTTCTGTTGGAGCTAACACAGGAAGAGGAATGCTCTTGCAGTTAAGGTGATTTGGAACAAAGTTTACTCTGTGCCTGGCTTGTCTCAGCCTTCTCTTGTGACTTTGGATACATCCCCTACCTCATGACAATTCTCGCTGGTAATCAGGATCAGCAAAGGTATCGTGGGTTTAAAGGTCAGGCTTTCAAAAGTGGTGAGTGGTTTTGTTTTTCTGACTTAATTATGGAGGCTGAGTACTCTAGCACCTCTGAAAATGAAGCCCTGTTGCAAAAATTTGATGTGAAGAGAGGCATCCAGCAAGGCAGGCACCTAGAATCAATAGTGGCTTTTGAAAATCTTGGCCTAAACCCACAAGTTCTTGTGAAGTACTTTAACATCCAAATGTTTGAGAAGAGAGAATGATTTAAATGTTTTGAACGTATTCCCAGGGCTAAAAGTTTGCAAGGCTGTGTCACGGTAAATATATACATATATCCATAGCAGATGTAATGAAGAAATTCTCACAAGTTCATGGGGGAGAGGATATTTTCCCCAAATGTTGCTGATTGGCTTTAGTCTGGTCTTGTCTTCTTTCAAGCTTGACATAAATCTTCTGAGCAAAGACACTTCGGGGAGCCAAGCAGATGTCTGCCGAATGGCTGCATTTCACTGCTCGGCAGCCGACAAGGCAGCGCCCCGTGACCTTGCAGGGCACACCTCTGAGGATGATGTGCAGATTTACACCCCAGCAGAATCTGCCCTGCAATATTTCCACCTGTTTGCCTGCTTACTTGTTGTCTTTTTGCCCTAAGAGGAGCTGACCAGCAGACAGACGTCCAGGCCCCGCGATGGGAGCAGTCCCACCTCGTCCTTCCGAGGCTGCTCTCTGTAGGTACCTCCACCCACAGCGGGGCTCAGCAAGGGTGGCTGCCACCCCACAGGCAAGCGGTAGCTGTGGGTCAGAACTGGAGGAAAAGGACTTGGAAGAGAATCTCAGCCATGACCAAAAATAACCCTGCTGCTTAAGAGGGAGGGAAGGCACGTGATAGGTGGGACCTCTTCTGAGGAATTTCATGCTTGAAAGGTGAGGCAAGTCTCCTGAAAAGGTTATTATCTCGAGCAGACAAATCCTTCAGCAGGTTGGGCCTTTTTCTGTATACCTCAAACAAAGAGCCAGCACAATCAAAGAGCTGTAAGATCTTTTTTTTTTTCCGCCTCTGTGCTATTCCCTTTCATTTCTGCTGCCCACAGAAACTACGGCACCTCTCTCTCTTCTGCTGAATATACATCAAATAGAAGTTGAGGCACTGGCAGCCTTCACAGGAGAAGCCAGGCGGTGACAGGGAGTCTGTCTTGCATGCAGTACTAATTCCTTAATTTCTTTTTCTTCCAGTTCAGGAAAAAATAAACGTAAGTAGCCCAGAGCAGAATGAAAAAGAAGCCTGTGAGGTGTATAATGAACGCAGGAGGCACAGTTCAGTTTAATCCAGATCTATCTGTACTTCTTTAGGAGGAAGCCTTTCCTTGAGCACCCCCTAAAAGAACAGATTAATCCTAACCTCAGACCAGTGCAGATTAATGTCTCCCCTTTTCAGAATGCCTCCCTCTCTTTGCGTAGTCTCACCTAAAGCAAGAATAATTTTTCTACTCAGACCACAGCCATGTGTTGTTCCCTTCTGCAGATGCATCAGATACAGTAATGGCAACAAGCACTGCCTTGTCCCGGAGGAAAGGATTGCTATCAACTTGGTTTAATGTGCAATTTATTCAGCTTGAATTAACCTTGGAAATGCTATTGCTGAGGCTACTGCCGTTCTTGTGGCACACACAGGCTTTGTGGAGCCTTTGCTCGAGGGGCTGTTTCTAACACTTGGCTAGTTCTCTTCAAGGGGTGTTTTGCTGATTATCTCGCTTGCAAGCAGGATTTGCTGACTACCTGAAGTAGATACCGCATTTCTTTTTAGGAAAAATCAGCTGCACAGACAAAATAGCTGTCAGGTACAAGGTGACTGAATTGTACTTGCTCTGTTCACCGGTCAGACAGCAAATCTGTGGCCACACAATGCCTGGGACTATCACGGCAACACCCTCGGGGCTCCGAGAAGCCAGCAACAAAACTATCTTTGTGCCTCAGCTTGTTGTGCTGGGAACGAGCCTTGAAAGTTCACCTTTCTGAAACCAAGCCTTTATACGTGTGGGTACCGTCCAAGTATTTCTGTGGATCTTACACTGGAAGGTGAACTGAGAGTACGTTTTGGCTCAGGTGCTATAATGTGCTTTTATTGCTGTGCTTTGAAATACATCTTTTCATTTCTCCCTGGAGCACTCGGCCTTTCTGGCAGATTGAACTTTGTCTCCCATAGTGTTCAGGGCATGACAATGCTTTGTATTTGTCTGGCTTTCGCGTTGCTTTGCTGAATACCTTTGAGGACCACCCTGCCTGGGCTCTGACTAGTGATGCTCGTGTGAGTGACACATACAAGTGATTTCAGGCTGGGTTTTCAGCCCACCCAGACCTCCCTCCTTGCTCAGTGACTGGCCAGAGTTTTTGTGCTCAGCCCTCCCAGAGTGCTCCCAGCTCCCAACCCTCTCCGGCCCCAAGCTGTGTCCCAGCCCAGCACAACGTGCCCACCCTGTGTGCCCACCAGCCTCCAACAGCCTGGCAACAGGGGAACACAGCCATTATGTAATGGCTTCTCCCAGCCAAGAAAAAAATCTCGTTTATCGATCTCCTGTCTGAAAACCTCAGTAACGCTGTGTAATTGATGAGCAGCTGTTCAGAAAAGCTGTTTGGAGGAAGAACATTTATAATTAAAGAACAAGCACTTCAAATTCAGCTCTCCCTCCATTTTCTCACTGCGTTTCTCGGTGCTGTCTTGGGGCTCAGCCACCCTGGCTGGGCTGTTAAGCTCCCAGCATCACATCAAGGCATGCCTTTCCCAGAGAGCAGCCTTGCATTCTCCAATTTCACTCCCTGTGCCACTATTCATGGAGCTGTGTGAGAGAAGGAGATTAAGGAAATAGCAAGACTAACAGATGGGGAGCAGGCAGTGGATGACGTGTAGGCAGGGCTGATGTTACAGCAAGTCTTATCTTGTTAGCGAAAATATGTTGCAATAAGCAGAGTTGTGGTAGAGAGACTGGTTTTGAGCATGCAGTAGAAGCCTTTATGTTGATATGGAGCTTCTCTAAAAATGTCTTACTGCTCGATGCCCCAACACCTCTGAGCGTTTGGATCTGAACCCTCTGTTTCCACATCTCTTATGATCTTGGAGGTGAAAAGGTTTTCTGTGTTCTTCTGACGTTCCTGTCCATGTGAGGGAAACCTCAGTGCAGGTTGCTCGGCCTGGACGTGCTGCCCAGACCAATAGACATACATAAGTCCAAGTACAGCCTCCCTCTCCTCCCCCTCCCAGGCACTCTGAGAAGGGACCACACTGGAAACAGATAATTTAGCGTGAGGATTATATTGTGCATTTATATGTAAATTGCCAGGGAATTGACAATTGCTTTGTTTGAATTGTAATGATCTGATTATGGTTTTGTTTTTTGATTTTTTTTTCTTAGAGTGCATTTTAACTAGTATTTACATCCTTTTGCATTCATCTCAAACACCAGTGCTCATGTGTCCTTAGGCTTTCAGCTGTAAATCCTTGAGCTGTCACATTCCCATTAGGAAACCCATTTCTTTGACCTCTCCAGCTAATGCAGACTGGCACTTTTTTCTTCATTATTGGAAGACGGCTTATTTTGATGTGAAAAGAAGAAAAATCTCACATCCAGATGCTTGGGTCCTGTCTACTTTCAAGAGCTCTGTGCTGTTTATTCTGACCCATACCTCTCTACTCAGTGCCTTATTTTTCACATAGGAGGGAAGAGAGAAACATCTACGTGGCTCTGCCCACAGATGAGGCTTGGTGTCACCCCTAGGTGCTGTTGTTCTGAGTGCCAGCCCTCAGCATGGGTGACAGAGTAAGAGGGTGGCCATCACCCAAGTCCATTCCCAGTCGGGGCTCAGGAAATGCCTTTTCATCTTTTAGGGAGTTGGTAAAGTGAGGAAAACCAGGGGTTAGTCATCTCCTCTCAACCCATCAAGCCTCAGCTCTGCTTGCAAGGTGGGGACCAGCACATGGCATCATCCAGAGTCCATCTGAGGTGCAGTCAGCTCTCAGGAATGCTGCATCTCATCCAAACAAAACCTGTGTGTTTCTCCTTTGGCCTGACCCCACTTCTTGAGTCTGTTTCATCAGTTGGTACAGGAGATAAACAAAAATTGGAAAAACATATGCATGGAAATATAAACAGAGCACTCGCACCAGAGAGGGAGGATTGCAACATCAGCAACTCGTGGGTCTTAGATGCAGCCACCTGGGGCCTGGAGCTGAAATGTTAGGAAAATAAATAAATAAATAAACATAAGGCCAACTGTGATAAGCCCCTGACCTTAACTGTGGGAATATACCTATGCAAAAGCTGGAATCAAACCTTTCCCTTTTAGCCCTCCCGCTAATTCCTTTGTTTTCAGAGGTGCAAATGCTGGGGACTACAAGCCAGTCCCTCCCCATCCTATCTGGGTAACCCCAGGGATGGATCTGTCCTTGTGCTGTGGGAGGAGACCGCCAGGTCCTGGGCTCCCTTGCCAGCCTTCAGCAACACCCGAAGCAGTCATTGTTCACCTCCTGACCTTCATACAGTGGTTGGTGATGATCACATATTGCTGGTGATGAGTTTTCCCTTGCTAGGACCTATAGCCTTTACTGACGGGGAATGGCCATTGGGAAGCTGGGGAGGATGTATGCAGTTTGCTCCATGCCACGAAGGTACATTCAGAATTGATTTGGCGCAGTCCTTTTATAATCTGTCACATTAGAAAAATCCCCCCTGTTGCTGGGGTCCCAGCACACCCTGGGAGCTTCTCCTCGAGCTCTCCACCACCTAGGGGTGCATCTGGAGTGCAACCCTGGGGCTTTCCCAGCCTCATCCTTGCTGTCTGACCCAGCTGTGTGTTCCCAAGCAGCGCTCTGCCAGGTGGGAAATCTCCCCGGGCTGTGTTGTTATTCGGTTTAAATGTCTCAGATCTTCAAGTTCTCTTTTTCAAGTCTCAGACAAAAACATGACAGCTAGCTCACAAATCAGCCGTCGGAGGGGAAAAAAAAGTCACATTTAATTACTCCTAAAGGGGAACTTAAAAATGAGGAACGCTTATTAGTGCAATATATATTTTCTCCTGTAGCTTTGAACTGATCTCTAATAGCGCCAGCAAAGTCCCAACGTAACCTTGGAGTGTGTTTCATTATCATTCAGATGGAAACTGCTGTCTTATGACCGCAGTTTTAAAATACGGTACATTTGTATAATTTCTAAGTAGGCAATCAAGTGGACTTAACACACGAAATGATATCCAGTCCTGGCACCAAACCCTGCCATTCGCTTGCCCATGCTGTTCAGCACACATTAGGCCTGGGTGCAGATGATGGCTGGATTTCTGCAAGGTGATCCTACAGTTCTTCCCTGTCTTCTGACATAGACATGCAGGCATTTATCAATTCAGGAATTTCCATTTTAAAATCACTCCAGACTGCCTCCCTCCCTCTTCAGCTTTACTGAGGACTGACCTATCTTCTGAGCTCCTCTGTCCGTGATATTCTTATTTCTAGCTCTCTCCTGCATTTCTTGTAGCATTGCTGCCCGTGACACAGCCCTGCCAACAGCCTTTGGGGACAGTGGGCACACCATGTGCCAAGGATGGCTGGAGAACATGGAGTGGCAGATGGCCCAAGACACTCCTTCCCCGACCAGAGGGGATTTCGGTGAGGCTCAGGAGCATCTGCCAAAGCCACATTTAGCTCAGATTGCAACACACACACTGCTCACTGTGGGTTTATAAATAAAAGCAACACAGGCTAAGTCTCTCCTGACACTGAATGAAGGATGCAAGGGAAGACTCTGCTATACTGTCCTGCTAAGTTCTGTCAAGATCTGTCTCCAATCCTCCCTTAACTTGTGGGTGAAGATTCCTGAAACAGCAAGCTGGAGTTCCTTTACCTGGCTGCCCAAAGCAAGAGTGTTTCCATGCTATTTTTTTTCTTTTGCTTGACTACACTGAAATTAAAGCTGAGTGTTTGCTCCTCCAGTGCTGGACCACATTCAGGAGATGCAGCTGAGATCCACCAGCCCACACCAACCCGTCTAACCACAGCATGTGTCTGGGGCAGAGACCTTCAGATCTCCTAGTCCATACCATGGAAAATAATACTTGAAACTTGCTTCTTTGAATGCCTACTGAGCAGAAATTAATATTAATCAAGGGAGGCTCTTTCCCCTTAATAACGAGCTGGTGCTGTGACATTGAAGTATCTGATGCAGCAGTGATCTATAGCAGCGAGGGTATGGCTTGCTTATGTGCCAGGCAGAAGCAGGGCTTGTAGTCCTGAAACATGCAGGTATTTTCCCCTCCCAAAGTTGATTTATGGCAGCAGCCGCTCACAGGCTCACCACTGGAGGAGTGGAGATTTTTCTCCTTAAATTTAAAAGCAATTCTGAGTTCTGAATTCTATCGATTGTAGACATCAATTTCCAGTGGAGCTGCAGCAATTGAAGCCATCTGGAAGCAGGATTTCTTTGTCAGTTATCTTTTACTGAACTCCCAGGAGCAGCTGATGGACCCGAGGGGTTACAGGCTGTAGACTGCCCAGGCAGAAAGTGATCCATGGTCCCTGCAGGTACTGTGCCCTTCCCAACCATCACAGGCACCCCCTGGTGTGTCATTCCCCCCAAGATATATGAATGAGAACCCTTGGGAAAAAAACAAAAGAAAGCTTCTCACTCAAATACATATACCTCTTCTTAATGCCTAATGGAGAAAGGCACCTAATGGTTTTCAGAGCTCAGTGGCTTGATGAAAACAGAGCACATAGGTGCTGGTGTGACAATATCTGTTAATGAAAACACAGAATATAGGCTTTGGGCTGCTGGGCACTGGGCCTACTGCTTGGCCAGAGCGTGTTGACTGCACTGCGCTGTGATCGGCACAAGTGATGCTCAATTCCTCCCCTTGTCAAATGCTGTAAATTAAAAACAGAATAAAAAGCTTTTAGGGGATGCACTCCTTGACAGTTTAATGTGAGTGGCTATGGGATCATTTTCTATAGAGAGGTTTATAACGGGAAAGAAATTACAGCTCACTTTGTAGCAGGTATTTTACTGTTACTGCAGAGTTTCCTGGTGAGTTTGACTTTCCAAACAAGTATCACACAAAGCCAGTAGGACATTGGGTCCCAGTAGGGTGCTAGTGATGTCCCCAGACAGCAGGTGCGCCTCCTCTGGGCCTCCTGACCTGCTGACCTCCTCTGCTGGTGGGGAGATGGGGCACAGCCCTTGTCCAGTTCTCCCGCTGTGCAGAAACCCACTGACTGGTGTAGAAGTGGATGGGAAGAGGAAAAGTCCCCAGAGAATGTGATTTGAGCCGACAAAAGCTGTGGATGAAGCTTAGTGTGTAAAGTAGAAATTACGAATTTATCTTTTCCACAATGAACATTTTAGTCCATTTTTCTTTGTTAATTTTCAAATTTCCATTTTTAATTCCTTCCAAAGGTTCATCTTAAAGTAGGATGAAATGGACACATCAGTCAACCCAAGATTAACTTTTAGAGCTTTGGGAGGTTTAAAAAAATATCATAGCAACCCCACACATTTTTCTTCAGTTTTCCCATTTTTGTATTATGCAAAAATGTCATGGCTCAATTCTCTGAATAATAACAGTGCATCTTCTTGGCCGTTGATTCCCAAGCCGACAGCACAAACCACCAGCAGTCTGCAAGGCTGTGGTGCAGTAATTTGTGGTTGCTCTGTGGAACCTATTCCTTTCATTGTGCTTTCACTCAAAATGTGGATAATAGACTCTTACCAGTCTGGTCACTGTGCTCCTGATTTTTTTCCTCATTTCAGCCAGTTTTGTGGCGAAATAGGAAGAGCCATCTGGATCAAAGTTTCAGGTCATTTGGGTCATGCTGAATTTAATATTAAGATCCATGGATTTATAACAAAAGCAACATTACTCTTAATGTGTTTTTATTATCACTAGCTAAGAAGTTTTATTAATGGTATGGACTTGGCTCAGTGCTGGTAGATGCGAGTGGAAACCCTTCTGTTGGCTCCAGCCAGCCTAGTATCAAATCCTATTTGCATTTGAAAATTCAAATCAGCTAAACATAGTACATCAGCTAAATACAATCTAGTATAGGAAAACGTTGGCTTTGGAAGGGAAAGGTTGCTAGGTACACCCTTGCTTTTCTGCCTTTTTGCGCATAATTTTTTTAAAAGCTCATCATAAATAATCTTCTTTACAGATTTGACCATTTCTTTTCTGCTTGAAAAGCATCTCAGAACATTTAGTGTTAGGGAAGAATACTAAGGGATATTTGTTTCAGCAGTTTTGAGTCGGATACCAGGAATAAGAGGAGTTTGCGTTTGCTAATCGCTGGGTTATCCTCCAGCAAGGACATGCTCTTAGTGCAAAATCAAAAGATGTCAAATAAATGCATGAGAGAGAACTTGCTGTATAAGGGAGAGTGGAATCAGTGCCTTCTCCAGTGTGTTAATGCAGTGATTGTTTTTAGCAACATTTTAACTCTTCTGAATGGGGTCATAGATATTTTCTGGTGGTGTGGGATTGGTAAAAGCAGGATGTGTGGCTCTTCCCCGTGGGGTGAACAGTTCAACATCAGCATTCTTCTATCAGCTGCAGCCCAAGCATGGGGCTGCTGCAGCTCTGGGTTCACGCAGACCGCTGCTGCTCAGGGGCTGTGCTGTGCAATGACCATTCAAGGCAGAGATGCCTTTGTTTCCACTGTGTATCCTTAGACTAATGCTATCCATATTTGTTCTGCATTAATCATTTTTATAGTCAGCTCTGTGGGATTCTTTCTATAAATAACAGTCTCAAGTCTCTCTCTTACCATGTTTGCCATAGCTAATTCTTTACGTTGAGTGTCTCCAGCAGAGCCGTAGCCTACATGAGTCCAGATAACATCATAGCATAGGCTTGGTTGGAGTAAACCAGGATTTTCTTGGTTCTGCTGCAAATCAGGAAACCTTTCTGTCCCATCTCTACAAATACTCTACAGTGGCAATATAAGGCAGGTTCTGATTTTGGGCTTAAAGCTGTCATGTTAGCAACTGGCATTAAATACATAATTCCTGCTATGCCTGCATTGTTGACAGATGAAAGTCTTGTGAAGAAGAAGACTCCAGAGAGGGAACAGAGCTGTGAACCCATGGCTGCAGAGGGTGCCTCGGAGATGCAAAGTTAGCAGGAGAAGCTGAAAACGTGAGATGTCTTTTTCAGTTTGACCTCAGCCTCTAATAGAGTTTGGCAAGTCTGCCTGGCAGATAAATTGGTTCATATTAGAAAATGGGCTTGATTTATTATGAAATTGATTGCTGCCCTGTCCTGTGCTGAAGGCATTAGTGATAACAGCATAGGGTGCCTCAGCACTTAACTAATGGGCTTCCCCAGCCTATTCACTGCTGCTGGGCAGTTATGGGCAGCCAAAGCCAGCTCCTGAACCACACACCTTTGCCAGCGCAGACACAGAGTCCTCCCCAGGCAGAGTGCTTCAAGGAGCTGGGCTTTCTGAATGGGCTGACGGGAGCATATAACCATGTCCTCCTCTGTCACCTGCATGCAGAGTGACTGGAGATGCCCCTTGAGTATCTCAGGCATGATTCATAATTATGTTGGCATTTTCCAGCATGTAGAGACTGCAGGAGAGGGGCTGGTGCGACCTTTACAACCAGCACCTTGAAATATCAAAACATTTTTCTTCTGACTGTTTTCAGAAAATGGAGAGTGTTACAGGACATAGGGGAAAGCATTCATCGGGCATCTTTCTTTTCCTTTTCTTTGGTGATACTGAAAAGTCTATTACCCCCTCCCCTCCCCCCAAAAAGAATAATAATAATAATAATAATAATAATAATAATAATAATAATAATAATAA
>JAPSGF010000026.1:2599299-2714692 GCA_035772895.1 Perdix hodgsoniae
AATAATAATAATAATAATAATAATAATAATAATAATAATAATAATAAATCCATTGCCAAACCTAAGGAGAAAGTTTCACTACTTTTTGCAAACAAAACCATATTTGCCCACAAAGACCACAATCTGCAGTGCAGTTCTCTCAAATCCCTTGACAAAGCAGGGAATAGCTCTCCATCTGGGCTAATTAAAATGAAAATGAAACCAAACATGGTGGTCACTTGGGCCTTGTAGATTTTTGGGGTGTGTTTCTTTAGGGAAACTTTAATCTATTGTTTACAAGGCGCATAGAGTTGTAATAAACACACACAAAACAGAGTATGCTCAGTGTCTAAAGCCAACCTTTATGTTAAAGCTTTTCTACTTGGACACTCATCCTGGGGCCTACCCTAAAAAGCAAAGAATTTTCCCTATTTACTCTCTGTAGTGGTTGTGAGGAAACCATCCTGCAGCTGTGCTTAGAAATCACTGAATTGCAGACTCTGAAGCATTTAGTGGTTGGTTTAAGTAATATTTTTTGTTATTTCTAAAGAAAAAGGGTTTTCAGTGATTGAAGTGTGCCTTCAGATATTTTCCAAATGAAAAATTTCACTATGAAAGAACCGTATGGCTTGAAAGGAAAACTCATTACAACAGAGCTTGCAATTGGACAGAACAGAAAATAAACTGTTCAAAATAACTGAAAACAAATTGATTTGGGTGATGAAAGAAGGTTTAATTCTTAGAAACGTTTTGCAACTACTGCCTGCCAGGCAATCACTTTTTTGCTCTCTTTTGGACACAACTACTTTTTGCAGTTGGCTCCTGCACCACCCCAAATCCTCTTCTGCCAGCACCATCCGTGTCCTCCTGCCATCCTCACCCCTAGCCCTAGGTCTGGTGTTTGCTTCTGCTGCTGAACCCTAGATGTGCTCACCAAGGTTTGTACTGCTCCAGTCAGGATGTTCTTGAGCTGAAGAAAATCCTGTAGCACCCACATTCTGTTGTATGTAATAAGCAGCCCCAAGAAGGATTCACCACAGATGGGCAAAGTAGGTTTCAGGTTGGACATTTGGAAAAAATTATTCTCAGAAAGAGTGATGATGCATTGGCACAGGCTGCCAGGGAGTGATGGAGTCACTGTTCCTGGAGGTGTTCAGAAACTGTGGAGATGTGGAACAGAGGGACGTGGTCAGTGGGCATGGTGGGGGTTTGTTGGCACTTGGACTAGATGGTCTTAGAGGTCTCTTCTAGCCTTAATGATACTATGATTCTATGAAAATACTGTTTTCCCATTGTACCACCTCCAGTGGCAGCAAGGAAATAATGAGAGAGACGGCTAGGAGATGCATATATTTTCCTGCTTCATTTTTATAGGGTAGCACATTGGCCTGAGAAACAGTTCTGAATATTGTGCATAACTGTGCAACATATCCCTTCTTCTGGCTTGTGCTTTTATCATTAACACATCCGATTAGCAAAAGCTCAGAGTCTGAGATGTTCCTTTGATTTAAGGGGTTATAAATTTTGGATGCAATGTCATAGAGTGAATTTTACAACACAGCTGAGCTGTGGGCTAATTAAAAGACTACCCTAGTACTCTTCTCACCCAATACATCTCAGATTTGTGACAGCCTTCAAGAAAACTTATGAATTATGCCGCATGCACCATATGCAATCTATTGATCTCTCTGAGTGTACATATGCTCAGTGTGTGTGTGTGTGTGCGCTAAAACCCAACTTTGTGGAGGTTTCTTCACTATTATGTATGTAGATGAAGGTTTCTTATATCAGTGATTTTATAGCAGGGCAGATCACGGTTGTATGGCTTCATTTCCAGAGTTACTACTGCTCTTTGACTTCAAATGTTTTGGATGCCAGAATTGGACATTGTGCCTCAGAGGAAGAGTTCACCTACTTGCCTTGCCCCAAGGAACTGAGGTGGGATTTATCTCTCTTTGTTGTCGCTTAGGTTCTGGTCCAGGTACCTGACACACATCTTTTCCTAAGGAAATGTCTGCAAAGGAGAAACTTCTTTGAGCCATTAGCAGAGAGAATACAAAATGAGGAAAAGGACAACATATGTTTGAGAAACACGATCTGGGGTGAACAGGAGAATGTGGGAAGTGATACCAGGCTTTGGCTAGTGAAACCTAAGGGTGAAAACTTGTGTTTACAAGGACCAGTTTTCCGTCTTTATCCGTCATTCTTGTTCTGTCGGTGAATTTGGCAGTAGATCAACAGAGAAACAGAGGGACTGTTTCCTCCCTACCTATGATTCACATCAAGATAGATGAGTGAGGTTGAGATGAAAGGGAGTTTCTGGCTGAGAGTGTTCATGTAAAAAGTATTATTCAGTATGGAGCTTTTGTGAGCTCCCAGTCTAATAAAGGAGAATTGTGTAAGCCTCAGCAGAAATGTATCACTAGGTCTTTGTTTTGATGAAAAAAAAGGCTGGAAACTTACACTTAGCTTTCCAACTTATTGTAATTATCTGGTGGTACTGAATATAGTGTAAGGGTTATCTGATGGGTAAGGTATGAGCAAGGATCAGGTTTATGCCGTAAATTAAAGCTGCAGAGTGTCAGCTCTAATTTACATGCATACAGTTTAAAAATTGTCCTGATGCAACTGCAGAGCTCCTTGGGACTGACACAGATAGGCAGCATATGGAGCCTGTGCAGCAGGAGCAGAGACACGCGGCACTTGGCACTGCTGCTCTGCATTATGCAAATATCTGGGTTATGCAAGAAGGAAACAAGGGCAGAATAAATGTAGGGGATCTGGTCTCTCTTTAGGCACACGCAGAGGCCTTGGTGGCATTAATGAAATGTTCAGATGTGTGGGAAGGAAGGCAGGCTGCTTAGCTCTGATTTCAGACCTACAAGTGTGCAGTACCTTTTGCTGCAGAAGCGGTGGTTACTGCTGTATGTGTGTGAGGCTTTGCACAGCAGGGGCATAAAACACAGTTCCATGTTCTCCCATACCACAATGCAAGCCCAAATATGAGAACCAACGTTTTCCATAAGCAGGGCTCTCATTAGTGTACCCTGTAAAGCTTTATTCTCTCTGGAGACAAGCTGCCCCTTCTTCTGCTGAGGTATCAGACAGGAAGGAGGCAGGAGGAAAAGTGGGAGATGATAGCCCTCATAGGTATATCGTGTATCCCATAAGGATCCTGCTGGACTGCCTAACCAAAGCGCAGAGAGTACTCACCCTCATCCCCTTCTCACTGGTAGAGCTGCTCTGCTCTTCCCTAAATGCTTTTCCTAAGGGCTTTCCATAGGATTCCAAGAGGAATCTGCTGAGAGAGCCTCAGTAAAGGCATTCATTTTACTGGAGCAGCAACAGAGCAGGCCTGAAATCCCACCCCGCTCCACTGCTGCAGTTTGACTTTCACCGTGACTGTTGTGAAGGTGCCTGCCCATTTGCAGGCATTTGCAGTGGGTTTATTTCAGTATATCTTGGCATTCCAGAGGTGTCTACCTGATAAAACTTTTAAATAGCTAATTACATCTAGTTCCAGCTTCTACAGAGCCTAACATATAAACATATGTCTCAATAGCATAACACACTTTCTCCAGGCTAGTAACATGGTCACTGCTGCAAAAGAAACAACAGAAGACAAAGTCTCTGGATAATGCTTTAAGTCCAGGGATCCCACACTC
Organism: Perdix hodgsoniae; assembly: GCA_035772895.1. NCBI lineage: Eukaryota > Metazoa > Chordata > Aves > Galliformes > Phasianidae > Perdix > Perdix hodgsoniae. The sequence goes on from JAPSGF010000026.1 coordinate 2,602,944, forward strand.
AAAGATGAACTCGTGCCAAAAGAAATTTAAAAAAAAACCCACATCATTATTCATTCCAAAAATGGCAACGCCAGATTTTCTTATCACCTCTGCTATCTTGGGAAAGCAGTGCTTTCAGAAATGAATTCTTTTTGTTGAGTCCTTGAAATTCAGCGCCAGTCATTTTGGATTTGAAATCTCTTTATAAAGGTTTAGAGATGGAAATTTCAATCCGCAGACCCCAGAGGAGGTGCAGAAGGAGTATTTCATTGTATTCATTTAGAAAGCAGCCATACTCTCCTGTCCATCAAAATCAGGGAATGCTGTTGTCTACTATTTAAATTCAGTACACTAAGCAAAAGCTGTAAACAGTATTCGCAAGACTTCCAACATCTTTCCATAGCGAATTCTTTATGGCAGAAACCTTTTCTCTCAGAATTTACATTTCATACCTATTTTCCTGAGTCTTCAAAGTCAGAGGACCAAATCCTTTAGCAATACTACAGTGGAAGCTACTGACTCAGGAATAGCCAGCGTGGGGGATCTGGCTTAACTTCTTGGCTTGATGTAACATTTCACAGATCTTTTTTAGGTATTTCCCATTGTCATGGCAACTCTGATCAAAAACCCTCCCATGAATAGCCCTGTCGATTGCAATCTGAGCTCCTGGCTGACTACAGCCCGCAGTTCTGCTCCAGTGTGATTTCACAAGCTCCTCTTGCCTGACCTTTCATCTCCTCTCTTTCCCCAGCTCCCTTATTGCTCAAGCTAGAAATATTTCTTTTGTTTTGCAAGAAAGCTTTAAAAATCTTTATAAGTGATAACTAACAGCCAGATCTTGCAGCTGACTTCAAGAGAGAGCTGCCCTCTGAGAGATTACAGGCTGTAATAAGCTCTTCTCCTGCACAACAGAGCGCAATAAATTCTTACAACCACTGACTCTGCCAGTCCCTTGATCCTTGTGCCTCCCTAAAACCACCCTGAAAGCAGAGGAATGGGCTGAGCTCTTTGGAAGAGTGGGCTCGGGAAAAGGGGACCCAGTAGCAACAAAAAATCCCAAGTCCTGATGTCCCCGCAGTGCCGGTGCTGCTGGTACCCACGGCAGCTAAGAGGGACCCTAAGTGTCACATTTTGGTTTTCTTTGTGCCCGGTGGCTGCGGTGGGGCAGAAGAGACACGTGCAGGGGGCAGTTCCCTTCCTCTGCCGGCCTCATCCTGCCCATACCCAGGTGTCTCTTGCTTCTGAAGGGAGGGCAGGGATGAGTGTTCTGACCACACTTTCCTTCTGAACATTTGCATGCTCAGCTCTGGGGTAGCAGGGTGGAGAATCCATACTCGTCAACGCTGGTAGATCTAGCTTTTTCTATCTGATTTTTTAAGCTATTGGAACAGGCACACGGGAAATTGCAGCACTATGGAAATCAATAAGAGCTTTGCCCTTGGCCTTCTACAGGGCCAGGATTTCACCAGCTGTCTCAAAGGTATCGTGCTTACCAGCAGCTGAAATGCTTAGTGAAAATAAGATACATTTTGCATAGACATCTCCAGTCAGTATTGTTATCGCCAGGGAAAATAAGGCAGGGCGAGGTGAAAACTCGTGCTGAAGGTCAGCCTAACACAACCCAAGGAACAGAAGAGAGGTCTTTGGAGTTTCCCCTCCCACACAGGAACCAGTGCTACCATTAATTATTCTAAGCGCTTGTGAAAAGAGGGAGGAAGGAAGGGGGAACAGAAATTGCAGATTCCTCCCTTATATACACATCTATATTATAAAAGTGCTATATGTGTACACATTGTGGTGTCTTGTCTTGTATCTTCAACCCTGCTTTAAATAAAAAACTCACAGGCTTGTTGGTTTTCATCAGGCAAAATTATTATTCGGCTTTAGAAAGAACATCTTGCCAAGTGTTGCAGTTCAAAAATAAGGAAAACAGCTCTGCCAAAATGCAGCAAATGTGATTACACAAAGCCAAGAAGACCATAATTAGATCATTACCATGGAAACAACCTAATTACATGTGTAATGCAGCAAGGTCTGAGTTGCGTATCCGAATGTGTTTTGCTATTGTCTAGCAGGGCCGTAGCACTGTCGTTGCCTCCTGTTTTTAAGCCACCTTGATCACTTTGTTGGGTTTTCTTGGAACGAGTCCCCCTCCCCATTTCAGAAAGAATTAAGCTGTGCATGAAATGACTCCGCAGGGTTGCCTGAGGCTTGGCCCCATATGCAGGAAAGGGATCCTGCCTTGAGAAATGCTTTTATTGCACTGTGACATAGAGTTCCCCAAATTACTGCCTGCAGTCCCTCTGCCATGTCCAGGAGTTGCCATTTTGTCCAAATGCAAGCCTGGAGAAGAAAGCTGAGTTTGCCAGAGACCTAATGAAGGTTGCCACCCTCCTCTGCCTCATGTTGACTTCTTTTTAGCAGAGCTCATTCACCATCAGGACAGTGCTAAATGGGGGTGGCCAGAGTCCCCATGTGGGGATGGCATGAATAGAGCTGGGTTACACTGCTGGAAACAGAAAGCACTTCCAAAGGACAGAGACGCAATTCTCACTTTCAAGCAGGGAAAATAAGGCACAGTGAAATGTTAATCAGCTTGGAGGACGCAGGCAGAGCTGTAAATAAACTACACTGAGTCCAAAATAATTTCAGGGAATGAAAATGCCAGGATGGTACGTACACACACAGCTGCACACCTTGCAGCACGGAATTAGGCACTCGGGGAGAGACAGGGGAGTCATTGATGAACTTCTGCTGTTATCTCCACAGGCCCGCAGCCCACTGCTGCTGAGTCATGAGATTGTAGCAAATACGACCCATAGGGTATGTACGTGAAATCGTGGTAAACACTGCTGTCCTCTTTGATGCACTCTGGATTTCTGTGCCCGTTCTGTGGTCAGATGGGCTATCCCTCACCCAGCAGGAAGGGCAGGGGACGGCTCATTAGCTAAGGGGTACAGTAATAAGGCAAAAGCTGACGGGACTGTCTGGCAAGCACACCGCTCCTGCTAATTAATGAGGAGAGATGGTCGCTGGGCCAACTGCAGATGTTGCTGCAAATTATGTCGTTGCGATCCCTGCCAGAGAGCTCTCTCTGCAGCTAGCACATCTCCAGGTGTTCTTGCCACAACAATAGTCCCCGCTGTTCGTTTTGTCTCCTTCCAGGGAAAATAAAATGCTTCCTTTTGGTGGGCAGAAATGCTGATACAGAAGAGTTTTTCAAGCCCAGACTCCACTCCTTTAATTTCTCCTCCTCTTGTATCAGTCCCATTTTCTTTCTCTGATTTTTCCTCAAACTCTTATTTTCCATTCAAATTGCTTTCCAAACCACAGAATAAGGCTAAAGAGAAGCACCTCAAGCGACGCTGATTTCCTGCTTGGTTTCTGAGCCATGAACATGCAGAAGACATCTCAAGGGAGCTGCTGCCAAGCCCCCTTCCCATCCCAAATCCCTCTGTCCTGCAATGGGGCACTATCCCGAACAGCACAGGCAGTGGCACAGACCCGTGTGGCACTGATGGTTCTCTCCAGTTCCACACAGGTTATTTTTCTCTCACACATCTACTGTGCAAATTCATGCAAGTTCACTGGATAGATCCAGATTTTCAACTTTTGTGCAAAGTCAGCAGAAGAAAACGAAGAAAAATCCCAACCCCCTCCTCTCCAGTTTTGCTCTGTATGCAAAACCTGTCTGCGCAGCGCTGCTGAGCGCCGCTGCCCTACTTCTATCCTTCACATAGCTCAACTAAAAATACACCCGGATTTCAAGCGAGGCCCTGCTGTGACCCGTCTGAGCGTGCAGGCATTGCTGCAGCCTGCCCAAGCGTGGCCGTGCCCATGCTCTGCTGGGCTCCTGGGGCAATGTGTACCTGCCCATGGTGCTAACAGGGTGAGAAAATGCCCATGATCTTTTGAAAATCAACAGCTTTTCCCCCCATTGGGTCAGTTGAAATATCCTGGTGTGGGTTTGCATGAACAGCGTTGGAGAAAGATCTGAGAAAATTTAAGAACTGTGTGCTACTATGGCTACTATGAATGCTATTTCCAATAATGTTAATGCTGGATACAGGGGGCAGCTTTAGGCAATAGCACCTGGGGTTTTTGTACAGCTATGGAAATAGGTGACCGCCTCCACAAAGGCAAGAAATCTGGAGCCTCTGCAAACGCTGTGCCACCAGGGTTGTATCCGGACCCCAGTGCTGCTCCTCCAGGACTGAGCTGTGCCAGGTGCTGTGTAAAACATGAACAAAAATCAATCTCCACCTTTAAGAGCTTCCAAATTAAGGATTTTCAATTTGACCGCAAAGAGGACTCCATAGTTCCAAAATTGTTCCCAGGGGCTCCTATGGGCTGGGTGTGAGATGACATGAAAAATGGAGAAGTCCATTTAAGAGCGTGGCTGAAACTCTTAGTGCTAGACATTGCATGCATTTTTATGTGCTTAAATAGAAAAGAAACTACCACGCATATTTTGTTTAATTTGTGTGGTCCTGAGAAAGCATGATAAATAAAGGCTAGCAGAACCCAATTTTAAAAGCAGGAGAAGCTAATAGAGATGATTTGTGTTGAAGATAGGGTCTATAAATTCTTCCACCCTGGAAAAAGTGACGAAACTTTACCAGCTGGCTTCTCATGTTACCCTCCACTGCATTCTTCACAACCGCATGTCCTGCTACAAGGCTTCAGCCTGACGCTCACTTCTGCTTGCTTCTTCTTAACTTGCCTTTGCATAAGAAGGGAATTATCTGATGAGATGTATGGATTACTTGCAAATGAGGATGTACATATACAGGACTAATTTGTGTGATGAATGGCCATTCCTGCTGCAAGTCAGTTCTTTGCACCTGCAGGTGCACTGACAGCGCAGGTTCTTTGCGTGGAGCCATTCCCTGCTCAGGATCAGCATTTGCTGTCTCTGGGAGCTGACCCCAAATGGTCCCATATGTCTTAGGTGTGGGTGGGCTGCTGGTTCCGTAGCTGTGTGGCTGCTCTCTGCCTGGTGCCACCTCCTTCTTCCTCCAACAGGCTGTTTGCAAGGCACAGACAGATATTATTCCCAAAGCCTTATGACAGTTCCTTGTTTAAGAGTGGAATGGGGCTCTGAAGAAAAGCCTGATGTATGGCTGTGCTTCCGGGCGCACCCCATGTTGCAGAAACCCCTGTGATGCCATTCCCTGGCAGCCTCAATGATGAATAAAGTGCTAGCAAGAGCCATAAAGGTATATGCATTTAATTAAGGCTTTGGAGAGCTATTGCATTTTTTTCCTATTAAATATTAATTTCCTTTTTAAAACAGTACTTTTGAGCTATTTTGACAGCACAACTGGTCCTCTAATGCCATCTAATTAATTAAAAATTTCGTACAAATACATATTAACAGCCTGCTGTGATTGCTAAGGACATTTCAGTGGTATTTCAGCGCACTGAACCAAATCTGAACCGCGCCAGACCATACAGCCCCTGGAAGGTCTCACCCGGTGTTAAGGTTTGGCTCCCTGACCTCAGCATCCTGACAGTGCTCCAGACAGGATTTCACCCCAGGAATTGGGACGTGGCAGGGAAACGGCTGTGTCTGTCCCCTAATACAGGATGGGAAGGAGCAGGAGCGGGCTTTGTGAGTCCACTGGTGACAAATGCAATCTTATCCATCGCAGTTGGCAATTGCTGACATCCTTATTAGCGGCACCGTGTTTATCTGCTGAGCTGTCCTTTCTCACCTGTCTTGTTGATTCTTGTGACGTGTTGTTTTATTGGAGATGTTAACGGGAGCTCTGTGACACCCAGAGTCAGTGCGAGGACAGAGCTGGTGGCTGGGGACATGGCCAGAACTTACGCCAGGGTCTCCATCGCCGGGTCCTTGTTGCATGTAGGGTGTTCCCATCTTCTGATGGCCCCAAGGGTGTGTTGAGCACTGGGGGAAAGGCAGCGGGAAGGAAGGAGAAGTGGGGTTTTAGCCACAGGAGATGGATGCATCAGTGGGATATGCTTTCCTTTACGAATTACCTCAGTCGTTTCCATTTCCAGGATGAGTTCCCAGCACTTACGCATTACCCTTCGCCTTGTCTAATGTGGTTCACATTGATTTTTCCCCTTGCTCTCTGCTGACTGTACAGTCTGGAAAGCCAGAGACCTTAAAGTCAAGGTCAAGTTTTTATTCCTTCAGTAAACAAGCTGGGGAGAAGGAGTGAGAGAGTGAGCACTTAGAGCAAATATACATTCAGAAAGCTGTGAAACAAATATATTCCTTTAAAAAAATCCTCAGAGGAAGAAAGCATACAAAAGATGTATCCTTTCAGTTTGCAAATTCTGCATTAAATAGAATCCCTACTCTTGAGGAATAAATGTTAAGAGGAGACCACTTTGTGTGTGTGACCGAAACAAAGCCATACTGCAATGTTTAATGTCAAACACAACATTAAATGCTGCATAGCCAGGGAACAGATAAGCATTGAAAATTTTATTCATTTTTCTGGCCAAGAAGCTTAAATGTTGTCCAGGCACTGAATGCTTTTATTTCTCATCATCATTTAGAACCATAGAATCATTAAGGTTAGGATAGACCTCTAGGATCACCAAGTCCAACCATCAACCCATCCCCACCGTGCTCAATGACCATGTCCCTCAGTGCCACATCTCCACAGTTTTGAACACCTCCAGGGACGGTGACACCACCACCTCCTTGGGCAGTCTGTTCCAGTGCCTGACCACTTTTTCTGAGAGGATTTTTTTCCTAATATCTGACCTATCAAAATATCCAACCAATATCTAAGTATTGATCCCCCTCCATCATATTCTCACTGTTGTTTTTACCAACTGATGACTCCATATATTATATTTGGCCATTTGTAATTAGAAATAAGATTAAGGAGATAAAGCCTGGCTGCTTATCCATAATTCATGGATTCTCTTGAGTCTGTGCACTTGGCTGGAAATGTGGTAAGAAATTAGTTTGGCTAAAAATTTTGGATGCTTCTAGCTTCACGCTGAACTGGAAGACAAGGAGCTCAAGTGTTTTGGGGCTTCTGCTTTGGGACTCTTCCAGGCAGGGAAATGGGTCAGCATGCAAACAGTGCTGGAGCTAGGTGGAGATGCAGAAGCTGGTTCCTTGCACCAAACCTGGTATCCCCAGGTACTGACAAGGGCAGTGGTTGCTGGTATCTACAACTTTCTGAGCATTGGCCTTTTCTCTCCTTGGCAAAGCTCCTTTCAGAACCCGAAGTCTGATGATTTGTACTTTTTCTGTTATTTTTCATCAATTTGTTAGTATGTGTACAGTAATAACTGCGACCTGACGTCTTTGAGAGCACTTTGGAAGCGGAACGCTCCAGTTGGAGGCAGCACCGCAGCTTGGGAACAAAACAAATTACCTTAGGCAGTTTGGTTCACCTGTTTTTAATGCTAATATAATTAAATGAGAGAAAGTCTACAGGGAGAGGTAATGCCTTTTATTATAACAAACTGATATTTGTTGAGAAAAAGCAGGTGCATTTTCAGGCACACAAGCTCTTTTTCAGATTTATTTGCCAAAAAGCCTATCAGTGCATCATTTGGTCCAACCAATGGTATTGCTTCTCTGTATAAATCTTGCCTCAGTCATATCCTTCGACCGTAACAGCTACAATAACACTGCTAATATAATTAAAAGCAGTTGAGGATGACTGAATGCCATTTCATAGCAGAATTGGCCAAGAATAGCAGGGTGGGGCTGTGCTGCAGACACACAGATATTTGTGGTTTTTCCCTTATCTTCACCCTGTAATTCTGAGTTGACCTATACCGGTATTAATGGAAGTCATGGGGTTGCCATTGGCGCAGACTTTGGATTTTGCATACATATTCAAAATGCTCTTCCCACCTTGTGAAATGTATCTCTAATGCAGAGGATAAAAGTAGGTCATCCATTTTCTCCAGCACCCTGCTATCTCAGTAACATTAACGGAAGGGAACACTGTGTGCAGATTTTAGCCAGCATCACCGTCACTGTATTCCATCAAATTATGACCTTTTAGTTCCACTGTTGGAGTGATTCCCAGCAAAAAAAATAAAATAAAATAAATAATAATAATAAAAACCCAAAAGCAGTAATCTAAATGATGCACAGATAAGAGAGAAAAAAAATAAATAAAAGAGAAAGAAAAAAATAAAACTTCCCAAGGTGGAAAATGTATTGACAATAAGCCAGCTTAGCTTTCCCTGATGGAGAATGCAATGTTGTTTATTTTCATATGATATTTTTAAAGCTAATTTTCCCAAGGCATCTCACAACCAACTTCACATGCAGATACAAATAGAAACAATTTGTACACTGCAGTAATTCTTACGAGTAGCAAATCAAGACTTGTAAGAAGGGAGTCAAGACAGGAAAGATAAGAAGTAGAGAATGATTAAACGAGGTAATTCGGGAAATTTAGATATTAGAATTTGTTCTCTGGGTGAGAGCAAAACATGCCATCAAAGAGAAAAAGATTAAGGAGTTTTTACATATAGGATTAGGCAGAGTGTGCAAAAAAAATAAATATCTTCCAGTGATGGAAGCGGTTGCTGCAGGTGTTGCATGCAGAGCTTCAGTTTCTTCTTTCTTTTTTTAATTGGGTTTCCAAGCCTGCACTGTTCAGTCCCCAGACAGAATTGCAGGCTCCCTTGGTCTGAGATAGCATGCTGCTGACATGCTCTGAAATGCTCCAAAACTCTCTAAATAAGCACTGCCAATATTTATTTCTAAACATCAGAGAAGCAGGGAAATAGCAGGGAGTAGCACTTGGGTTGCATTCGGAAACATTTGTGCAGCTCTGACGCTTGTCTGCAGCACCCTTCTGGGATGGAGCCACAGAGGTACAGCCACTGCCAGAAGTGCAGGCAGAGCACTTGGAGGGCGAATTCCAAAACTCGATGTAATAAGGAAAGCCACTTAAAAGATAAGACAGAAATGTTGCGTTTCAGACTGCGCGCTGCCCCATAGCTGTAACTCCCCCAGGAACCTCATGTGTCTGCTGCTTCTAGGTAAAAATCTGGTAAAAGCACCGTGTTTAAAACTTCTCAGTGTCTTTGATTTAGCCATGTTTTAGTCATTACCTACTACAAGACACTGTGTGCCCTAAAAGTGATGTTATATGACTGGTCGTGTGCACGTGGGTGGGGGTCTAAGGTTACCTGTGTGCATGCTGAGATGCTGCAAACCAGGGGCAATTCCACTCCCTTTTAAAACATTTAATGTTAAGGCAGATTTGCCCGGTGCCAAAATCCTTAAAACACAGTCTAAAGAGTTTAGAAATAGCCATCATTATTAACGCAGCCACCACAAACACATCAGCCCTGGCAGATCTGATGACAGATGTGTGTTGTCTGTTCATAAAGCCCCAACTGCGTTAAAAAACAAACAAACAAAAACTAGTGGCTTTTTTTCCCAGGTTTTCATCCTCTCCCAGCACTGCAGAGAAATTTGGTACTGCTTGTTTGCTAACATAGCGTAGCAGTGAGGGGTCACTCCCGGATGCTGCTCATTGCTTACTGCTGTGACTACAGCAGAAAACTTACACTCCCTCTTTTCCCAGGGTACATAATCCAGTGAAATATTATTATAACATATATTTTTTTCTTTTTTAATCTATGATGGATATATTTGTGCTTCACATGAAAGAGGCCAGGATTTAATAATGCAGACAGAGCCTCATTATGGGAATGAAATCTCTGCCTATATTTGGCCGCACAAATTTAATTTTTGTCAACCTTAAACTGGAAGGAAAGCTGAGTGCATTGAGCAGCAGTGACTGGCAGGGCTGGCTGCACCAGAGACCGTAGTACGATTGCCCTGGGCTGAGACTAATAATAGAGCTGGAAATGGCTTTTGAATTGGGTTGTCCTGGAGAAGGACTTTGTAGAGCAGCCGTGCGTGCCCTGGGTCTCTGCAGAGGTGGCACTGCTCCAGTTGCCCGGGGTGGTTAGGGGAGGGGGTTGGGATGAAAAGGGCATGGGCTGAAATAGCTGCTGAAGGCAGGAGTGAATGAAACAGAAGATGCTGCTAACCACAACTCTGGGCAGAACGCTGAGATAAGCATTGCTTTCGGGCTCACTGGTCTAACTGCAGAGCCTAGGAATAGGCAGCTGAAGGTTCCTGTGTCACGCAGGGCATGAGAACAACTCCTAGGAAACTGATGGTTCTTAGACATTTCTCACAATCTGGAATCTTACAGCAAACTCCCGAAGGGATGCAGAGATCAAGGAAAAAAAAATGCTGGGTGTTCTTCTGTGGTGGGGGGGCTGTAGGAACCACAACAAGGCAGTGGCTGGTGTCCAGCTAGACCTTGGGCAGAAGGACTTTTAATCAAATTAGATGAGGAAGCCAAAAAGCATTCTGATTGAAGATCAGGAGTGTCAATAGCTACTGATGAAGAATAGGCTGAAATCTTGCCCCTGCTCTGTTCAACATGACGTTTTTCCCTGGGTGATCAGGTAGCAGGGATGTGAGCAGTGCAGACAGCTCTCAGCCCTTTGTCACACACCTGTGAAATATCCTTGGGTTTCTTAAACAACAAAACCCATCTGATCAGACATTTCCTATGTATGAGGATAGCCCCAAGGATCCAGATGGCTCCTCTGGGAGCTGTACCCTTAGTAGAGCCCCCAGCATGAGTTCCTTTGGCTCTCATGGTCCTCAGGGCATTGAGCACAGGGATGTGTCTGATGGCTACAGGGGTCCTTGCTCAGGGATGAGCGCTGCTGGTGGGATGCTAAGCCAAAATACGGGCAAATCAATGGAGAGCACCAGGGGCAGGCAGCAAGCTGGCCGTGAGCAGAGCCAGCCCCGTGGTGCTATTTTAAGAGCTGAAACTCACAGGTGGGAAGGACAGCAAAAGGCAGATTAAGTTGCCATTGGAAAGCAGTGTGGCTGCATGGCTGAGCTTTATCATGCTTTTCAGGTAGTGAGCAATAGGACACGACAAATTCCGCTTTGTTCTGCTGCTCCCTTGCCGCGTGATCAGGAGATAAACGCCAGTGAGGGCTCATTTTGCTGGCAGAGCACAGAGCTGTTCATTAACTTGTGCTGTTAAATAACAGCCTGATAAGGGCAGAGCCTGGCGGGGACAAGCCCAGGTGCAGTCAGGCATGGGGGGCGGCTGTGGGGCACGTCTGCATCCTGTGCCAAGGCCACCAGGTCACCCATGCCTGCACGTCTCCATGTGCCACTGCTGTGCAAGATGGGGAGAGGTCCGTCCCAGCAGCCCCCATCTGCACAGAGGAGATGAGGATGTTGAGTAACAGAAGGGATGCATCTCCGTGTGAAAGTGATGCTTTTCTTTAGCAGCAGGAGATGCTACATGGATGCTAACAGGGAAGGAGAGAGATGGATATGGATTGTTCAGTTTGATTGTCAAGTCCAAACAAACAAACAATCGAAATAACGGAGAGAATGAGTAAAACTAAGCATTTTCCTTTACAGGAAACTTTGTTCTGTTATATAATGTTGGTTTAAAAAAAAAAAAAAACCTTTCTAAAATATAGGTCAGTTCTTTAACAACAAAGCTTGTTTCAAAACAAAAAGTCAAAATATTTTGTTTTGATGCTGTTGAAACAAAATGTCTCCACTCCTCCAAACCATTTCTTTTGACATGTTCAAATGAAACATTTGTACACTTTCTAATTTTTTTCACAAATACTGTTGGTTCCTGCATTTTTCAGTGAACTCATCCATTTGAAAAATGTCACTCAGCTCTAAAAATTACCATACATATAGAGCTACCTCTGTTACCACATTATGTCTCGTGTGAGCGTGCCAAATTCAAATTCCTCACAAGGGAGCTGGTTAGGCTTCAAGGCTGACCGATAAAGCCTGGGAAGGTGTGTTGCCAATTAAAAGGGTCGAAGTGATGATAAACTTCCCTTTGACCCACACCAAAACGGGTCAGTGCCAGCAAGGCTGCCAGGTGCTGCTGCGCTTGCTGTGACCCCAGTGCTCCAGCACAGCACTTTTCTGTTCTTTGGAGCTGCTGTTAGCACGCACCCCAGTTTCATGAGTTCACACTGACTTAAAAATAAATCCCTTCTTTGTTGTTAATTTGGGGCTGTAAAGTTCACAGATCCCCAAATACACCCAGTTAGTCAGCAGGTTTGTGGACATTTTGAGATGCTGGAGGTCGGAAGGCAGTTTGTTGGCATTATCTTGATTATGTTATGGAAGTCATTATTCAAAAATAGTCTCAAAAATACAAGTTCATCAATGCTTGGAACCGGTGGAAAAAATACCAAACTAAACTCACATGAGGGCAGTTACTGTATAATGGGCAGATACTTTTAACTACCCTTTATGTCATGGAGCCTACTCACATCCAGGAACAGTGCTATCGGTGAGAGGTTAGAATAAAAATAACTGCCTAAAAACAGGATGCTGAATTTTAGTTTTCGTATTCGGGTCTGTTGGCTGCACATGTGAACTTAGGGTCCTTTAAAGAAACAGATCACACGTGGCAGCAATCTGCAGGGGACGTTGGTGCCACAGGGCAGCTGATGAGCTTGGCATCGGCAGTGATTTTTTGGGGACCCCTTTCCTGAGGGCTTTGTCTCAGCTGCCCCTAGCAGCTGGGGATCCAGCAGATCCCTGAGCAAACTGTGCTGTGTGTCTGTTGGCAGCAAATAAGCAAAGGATCCCCCAACACTCCTGATCCTCCAGCATACAGACGTATATTTATACACTTCTTTCCCACTCACTGTGCTCCACCGCAGTGATTTATGTGTTGTCTGTCATCTGGAGCACCAGGGACACAAGAGAATGAAGAGCAATAAACAAATAACAATCAGCAGACATAAAACAGGAATGAGTCCACAATTGCGCCCCTGAAAGGGCTTTGAGGGCTCTCAGGTCTCTGGGGGAAGCGGGAACTCTGCAAAGCAGTTACATCCTGCAGAGGACTGGCCTGGTGCTACGAGCTTTGGGGGTGCAGGATAGATTGCATTTCTGCAGGGATGCCAAAGCAGCACAAAAGGTGACAGGAGCTTGGGTTGTGTTATGGTACACCATCAAACCCAGGGCCTGTGGGCTGCAATGAAGAAGCCTGGTGCCACGTCCCTGTGTGGCTCTGACAGAGTGGGCCCCTTTCAGAGGTTAGTGCCTGGTAAATTATTCCCTCCATTTGTTATTCGTGATGAATAATGAATTATTCTCATAACATTTACTGTGCTGTTCATTTATTATACAGGACAGGGGTATGTTTAGAAGCTAATTATTGCTAGGAAGGCTCTACTCTTGCAAAATACATGACTTCTGCATATTTGTTTATCAATGCTTTCAGGGGGGCTGTTTACTGTGTTAGCATGTTTCTTCTGCACCCCAGACAATGCCTAGCCCAGGGTGATGCTGGAGATGCTGCACAAACCAGGGGCTGGCAGCCACCAGCCCACCAAGGACACGCTTTCTTACCTTAGAAGCATTATATTAGGAGACTTGTGGTGAGTAATGGCCTTAAGAGTGGTCTACCAGCAGCTGTAAATAATCAGAGAGAGTTATAAAAACTCGCTGTGCCGCGCTGCTGCTTACCAACAAATTTATCCAGGCAATTATTTTGAAAAATGTTTCTGAGGAGGCTTGAGTGCAGAGGACACAGCAGGAGGATCCCAGTGCCCTGCTACGAGGGGCTGCACCGTGAGAGCTGCTGTGTGCACCGCTCTCATTTTGCCCCCTGCATGGAGGGGAGCTTTGTGGGGCCTCCTGGGTTTCTCATGAGGTGCAGAGCGACGGGTCGGCCCCACAGCTGACCTAGAGTGGAGGCTGAGCTCGTTCTGTGCTTTCTAATACCTCTCGTATTTACATGATGAGCTCAATATTTGTGTCCTCCTGTGGCCTGCTGACCTCTGGGTAGCCCTTACCACAGCTGAGCCAGTGAGAAGCTCATAGACCTATGGAGAGGGATAGCTCAGCTCCAGCTCCCTGAATAATTGATTATCGCTTGCTTTGATATAAACCCGATCTTCAGCAATACCCTTTTGGCTGTGCCCTGCCATACCTTTGTGTTCCCCAGCAGAAATCTCTCTCCCCCTACTGCCTTTGTAACCCGATAAGAGCACTATGAGCTGCCAGTAAATGATCTTTTATTTTATTCTTCATCCTTGTAGGGGTAAATTATTGTGTCAGCACAGAGATGATGCAGGTGACTAACCTCATAAAACGCAGTAAATGATTAATAAAATCTCAGATAACAACAGCTCATTGGGCAGATCATAACTCTCCCCTCTAAGCAGCTGCATGCCTTTGGAGGGCATGGGGAGAGGTTTTCATCTGGGAGTCGCAGGCAAAACGCCAGCCCAGAGCCAGGTCAGGGCTGTGCTGAGAGGCACATAGGGCTCAGTGCAGGAGTGTGGCCACGGCACTGCTGGGGACTGGGATCCCACCCAGGCAGTGCTGGGAGGTGTCAGGCTGTGTGCTGGTTTGTACAATGTGTGGTGATGAAGGGGGCTTTGCTAAGGCTGTAGGGAGGTGGGGGTCGGCCTCTCCTGCCAGGTAACTAATGATAGGACAAGAGGGAATGGCCTCACATTGCACCAGGGAAGGCATAGGTTGGATATTAATGACAATTTCTTCTCTGAAAGAGTGGTCAAGTGCTGGCACAGGCTGCCCAGGGAGGTGGTTGAGTCACTGCCCCTGCAGTGCTCAGTAAAAGGGGAGATGTGGCACTCAGGGATGTGGTTTAGTGGGCATGGTGGGGATAGGTTGACAGCTGGACTTGATCTTCGTTGTCTTTTCCAACCTTAGCGATTCTGTAATTCTATGATTTTATAATGAGTCTCAGAGTGTCTGCTCCTGCAAATACCCCATTTCTATTTTTCTAATACCGTCCTCCATAAAGCATGGCAGACATACATGCAAAGATGCTCTCTGTGCACGATGGATTTTGTAGGACCTGCAGAACCCAGTGCCCCGTGCACTATCCTCAGCAGTGTCCCTGATGGCTTGGCACTGACCTGCACAGGCATGGTGCTCCCGCAGCACACAGAGATGCCTTTCATACAGCGTCTGTTCCCTGATGGCGTCACCCACGACTGGAGTCTGATGCAGGGAAGTGAGCTGTGCTCTTCCATTTGTCTGCCTTTATTAATATTCCAGCATTGGCCAAGCCCTTGTAGAGCTGTAATGAGAACATCCTCTTACACACTGTTTCCAGAATTTATGCACAAGCAATACATAAATATCAATTAATGAAGCAACTATGCAAAAATTAATTAAAACATGAAAGGATAGGAGCCTCCATTCAACTCCCTAAAAAGGAAAGATGTGTTCAGAAACCCTTCCCTCCTGCTCAGAAGAAAGCTCTCTATGCCAAGTGAAGGAAAACATTATTTTCTTTTAATTGCACAATATCTTTAAATTAATTTCCATAAACAGTGAATGGAGGAGGGAGAATCACGGATTTTGTAAAGAAATCAGAGTGCAGGGCTGCAGTGCAGGCTCTGTGCAGCCCTGTGGGCAGCCACAGCCCGGTCCCACTGCTCCACCACGTCTGTGACCCCACAGCAATGCAGGTGGCACCAAGCCTATAAATCTGCAACTAGAGCTGTGAACACATTAATTAGCCTAAGCTAAATTTAAGTGCTACAGAAGAATACAACTGGAGCTGAAACACAGACGTGTGGAGAGATTCCACCTTTCACTGGGTGTTTCAGCCCCAGTCTGTGCATGGTTTTCCCACAGAAGATCGCAGGTGGAGGTCCCAGTGATTGTTAGTGCTTGTTTTGCCTGCAGCTTCAAGCAGAGATGCCAGTTCATGGACACTGCTTATCTTCTGCGTAATAGAACTATCAGCTCTAACACTCTGCACTTACAGCCTTTTATCTCAGGGGCCAAAAGGGCCGGGTACTCATTAACAACACCCACTGTGACAGTGCCTCTATTTATTTAATTATTGGACATTCAGAAAACTCCAATGGATAAAAATCACAATATTTTGCTTGTGCCTGGGGTTCCCTGCCTTCACAAATAGTGACTTCAAATCTTCCTGTGATCTGTGCAGCTCATTGCCTATCCCAATGTGCACATTTGCACACATGGGTTCACCAGCGTGCCAGGCTCTGCTCCCACTCTCTCCTCAAGCAGGAACTGTTCCCACTCCTTATTTACAACCTGCAGCAAATTGCCACTCATTAGCACATAAAGCTAAAGATAGTGCCACCGACACCTGTGCGATGAGCCACTCCTGCTCCTGCACATTGGGCTGTTAGGACCAGAATGGGAGATAAAGGCTTTAAGTTGCAGCAGGGGAGGTTCAGGTTGGATGTTAGGAAAAATTCCTTCTCAGAAAGAATGTTGAGGCATCGGCACAGATTGCCAAGGGAGTGGTGGGGTCACCGTCCCTGGAGGTGTTCAAGAACCAGGAGATGTGGCACTGAGGGACGTGGTTTTGGGATGGTGGGGATGGGTTGGTGGTTGGACTAGGTGCTCTGAGATGTCTTTTCCAACTTTTATGCTTCTGTGATTCTGTGATTCTGTTCATTCTGGCTGCAAGCACTGATGTGTTCCCCTTGTGCTGAGCCCTCTGTCTGCACCAGCCAATGCAGCAGCTTGTACCAACTCCCCACCCAACTAACCTGATTTACCATGCTTTCCTAGACTCTGTTTATGAGGCTGTTTGCTCATAATGATTTTTTATGTGGGAGAATTTCTCAACATTTGCCCATCATTTGGCACCAGGTGTTCTTGCGGTGTCAGAGCCTGGCCAGGGCACAGTGACCGCTTTCCATGGTGATGATATGGAAGGGGCTGCTCCCCTCTGCTGCTCTCTAAAGAAGGAAAATCATATCTTTTCCTCTCTTTTCTCTGCCTGGCTGAGCACAGGTAAGAGAAGGGCTTGGGTCAAGCAGCAGGCTGGCAGATGGACTGGGCATCGGCACTGTGAGGAACTGTCTTGTCTCTAGGGGCTCCATCTCATTCAGGATATACAGAAATTGCTCCTTAACAGGTGTCACTGCAGCATTTTCACCTACTGCCCTCAAAACCTGATTTTCCACCCCCTTAAAGCTCAACCTCAGAGACACTTTGTGCCGGGCGCCAGGCTGTTAGCAAAGGCTGCATCCTACCACGGTGTCATATTATGAGATAATGCTGTGGCAGTTTCCAGTGGAGCCCATTCAGCCCCAGGCAAGGACAGACAAAATGTCACGAGGCATTTGTGGCTTTGCTGATTATTGTTTGTTTGCTTGTTTGTTTTTAAATCAGGAAAATGATTCAAAATATTAAAACATCAGCAGCTTATTTTGATATGGGATTACACCCAGCTTTACCAGAAATCTGTGTGGTTTCCCACTTATCTGCCTCTGAGTGCAGAGGACACATCAGTGTCTCCAGACAGGCTGGGGCAGAACTGTAACGTAATGTGATTGTGAAACACTCTGGACTGAGTGCGCAGGCTGTTCTGGATCGAGGTTATGACACTTTTGTCACAGTGATTGGAGTATTTCCATGGAGGAATCGCTCTGCCCTGCACTGTCAATAGCCTTGGGTTCTTTGGAGAACGCCACTGTAGGGCCAAGTGCGTATTTCATACCATTACTCTCTAGGATCAAGATTTTGATCCACCACTTACTGTCAAAATTGTTACCATTTTTATTGCTGTCACTCATTTCCTTGTGCACCTGGGGAGCTCCAGGGCCTTCAGTTCTGAAGAAAACTGGGATGCAGCCCATTGTAAGGAAGGGACCTGGTATCAGACCACATCCCAGAAAAAAATAAAGTGCAGTAACTGCACAGTCCCAGAGAAACCCTTGACATGTTCTCTTTGAAAGGGCTGGTGATGCTGACAGCAATACTTACCATAAGCAATTCCTGTTTGAAACGCACAACAGAAGTTTCTCTATTTCAAGCAGATGAATAGCTTTTTCCTCTATTCTTAGTAATTACAAATAAGCAAAATGTAGTGTATGGGTACGTGGGTACTCGTTTCATCAACAGGAACATTTCCAGTTACTCAGAAATGTCTTTGACTTGACCATATTCAGAAATCACTGAAGGCCATTTTTCTGCCTTAGGAAATAAGGTATTCAGTGCTGCTTTGCAGAACCAACTGTCCTGACCATAGAAAACCTCCTTCAAACTGCTCATGCCATCAGTGGGCTAACAGGGAGCCAATGTGCTGTTCTGGTTTCAGCCATCTGGCTGCAGCAGGTTGGTGGTAGGGCAGTGGTAGCAGCAGCGCCGTTGTAAACACACTTTTCCTGGTCATGCAGTGCATTTGTTTCCAATTAACTTATTCCTGGAATTTGGCATATAACATCTCATGTGCAAAGTCTGTGGAAAGTTTTATTAGAAGGGGAAAAGCTGTGAATGAGAGTTGCCAGTCCTGGATTTGGTTCCTGGCTCAGGACTTCCCTGTGCAGTCACTCGGTTATCTGGCTTTGTGCAGTAGTGCTGCGGTGCAGGGCCTTGGTGAGACATCTCTCTGTCCTTCCTTTTACTCAAGTATAAAATCGCTCTAAGAATACTCCTCTCTCAAGGTTGAGTTGACATTTATGGGTTCACTTGGAAATCTTGGAGGGGAAGTGCTATTAAAGCACAGAGAATGATTATTAACGGATGGAAAGGTATTTTAATGAAATATGCTGGCAAGCTTCCTGTTACTGCACGGTGCCAGCATTAAACAGGCTGCTTGAAGAGCTGCCTACCTTCCCTTTCTGAGTGATGGCTGAGAAATAACTGGAGCTGCTTCCCTTGTGCATTATTGCTCGGTCGCTCATGCCTCTTGCCATCTCTCCTTCATTTCCTCCCCAATAAATTCACTGTCAGCTCAGACGCTGAAGGAATCCACAGTTGTAATATGACAGCCTCCACAGATTTTTTTCACCATTTGGCAGTGTTCCTCCTGGTGGTCCAAGTGGCAGGTGCTCCCTTTATACAATAAGCCCCCAAATTAGGGGCAGGGTTTAGAAGGCATGGTGGAGATGGGTTGACAGTTGGACTAGATGATCTCAGTAGTCTTTTTCAACCTCAGTGATTATGTAGTTTTATGAATGCCACCAGTTCTACCTCTGCAAATCTTCCACGTGCTCCAGACACTGCACGGTGCAGCCCATGCAGCTCAAGCAGGGAGGGGATACAGTGAGAAAGGAGTTGTCTTGGTATGAGTTTCATGTGAAGAGGAACCAGTGACACAGCTGGCAAGGGTGGCATGAGGACACAGCAGACATCCATGGAAGCTGCAGGCGGCTGAGCTGCTGAGCAGACCCGCAGCCATCAAGCTGTGCCCGGCCCTTGGGGCAGCTGCACTCAAACCTGGAAACTGCTGCAAGCTCTCCCTGTGGGCACATTCCCAGATACCATTTGCTTGTGAATGAGCTTTTCTGCTGGAATTGAACCTAAGTGTGCAGGAGGGCCGTTCCCCTGCGCTGCCCCCACCCAGAGGCAATACATCTTTACAGCTGTGGACTGAGGAGGACCCACACATCCTGCTCAGATATTGCTGCCTCCAGAATATAGCCACGTCCTGGCATCAGCAGGGGTAGCAGAAGTTTTTCATTAGCCATTTACTTTTTCTTTCTTTTTTTTTTTTTTTCCTTTGCAGAAAGAGGTAACTTTGGAAGAATCTCCCAATTCCTCGTCCTGAAAGCTTCAGGATAGCCAACAAGTCTGGGTACAAGCTTGGTATCTACTTTGCTCCTCCTGCACGTCAGAGTATCAAGAGCCAGAACTTTGTTTCCTGGCCATCTCCAGCTGTTATTGCACCTCGTGGCACAGGAAACAGGTCAGTAATTCCTCACGTGTTCATTCAGCCTCTGCAGTGTGAAATATGAATGGAAAACAAAAACAAACCCCAAACCCCTGAAAGCAGAAATTGTTGTAGAAAGATTGATGTCTGCAACCCAGTGCTACCTTCGAGGAACGCAGCGAGAGGCAGCCAAAGGCACCATCTGTTTGTGGTGGAATGTGCGAATTTATATCTATTTCTGAGTTATGAAACTGCAAACATCTCAGCTGTAGTGTGCACAGCACATGGAGCAGCATGGGGAGCCACTGTGCGTTTGATCCCAGGACACATGGAGCACCTGCTTGCATCGGAGAAAATGAGGCAGGACCATAGAAGCCAGCAGGAACCATTGCAAAACTCCTGTGTCTTCTGGGGCATCTGTGAAGCTCTTTCAGCGAATTCATCAGAGCTCAGCATGCAAAAGTAACCACCTCTTGATGAGCCAGTTTCCCACACTATGTATCAGGCATTTTCAGCTCTTTTCCTCCCTAAATTAGCTGGCTTTCTTACTATGAATGACTCCTACTTGTATCAGATGGAAGCCTGACTGTAGAGTTCTATTTTCAAGCTCTTCTATTTTCTTTCAGTTGTTTTCCTGTTCTGCTCCTTCTTTTGATGACTGCATCTATTTAGAGCGGTCACTCTTCAGGGCAGAGGTTACCGGTGTTTGTAGCCCAGCGCAGCCCAAATCCTCACTGAATTTTCCCTGTGCTCCTATACCGCAGACAGTGATAAAGATGGGAAAGAAGGAGAACAGCAACTGGAGCATGGAGCATTTCCATAAGCTGTTGCAGAAATGCTAAATGTCATTGGCACACAATGACAGTGATGCTTTCCGCAAACATGAATATCCTTAGCCTAGGTTGGTCAAGGTGAACATTTTCATAGCCATGTTCCACCCTATTAGTCAGGCTGTGTTTCGAGGGCTCACTCCTTCTAATGGAGCTGCCCTGCTCATTTGTCTCATGCATACATCGCACCCCCCTTGATTAAAGTTGCATGGAGCCTTCAGCTGTGTCAGTGCTGTAATTCGCATTCTACTTGGCTTACAAGCCTTGGGGCTTTGTCTTATGTTATATAGCATATGCTATACAACAATTAGCCTGGAACCAAAACCACATATGAACTTTTGCTTCTTGCAAAGACTGACTTGTGTTGAAGGGGCTATATTCCAGTCATCTTCCAATCATTTAGTGTGACTCTTGTTTGCATTTCTCAAAATTCTTGGCTGGGCACACTGCTTTGGGACAGTATGAACACAGCTGCTGGGACTGTTTGCTACCAGTCCCTGAGTGCTAGGTCCCAGCACTGGCTGCAAACGATGCAGATCAGGCGAAGAACTGGTTTGGTCCTTTATCTGTTGTTCTATGCTTGCCTAACATTAGGCTTTTGAACTGTTATCTTTTTTTTTTTTTTTTTTTTTTTTGAAATAAATGACTTTATAGTTCTGAAGCATTAACTGGATGCCATGAAAAGCTTTCCCCACCCTTAACGTATTCTTGCTGTCTTCTGATTTCTCAGGGTTTGGGCTCTTCCCTGTTTATTAAGTCTGCCCTTGGATAATTACAGCTCTCCTCCACTGTGATCCCCTCTGATCATATCATAATTTCCTTTAATCTTCATATAAAATTTCCTTAGAATCAGGATCCAGTATAAATTTGAGTATTATTGATCACAATAATGTGCCACATCTTAAAAGAGCCCTTAGCACATGATGCATCTCCTTGCAGCTCATCACAGCAGAATCGCTTTGAAACACAGCCTTGTCCCTTTCCCTGTAATGGGAAGAAATGATCTCGTCTTGATTATACCATTGTTCCCCTCTCTTGATGTAGGATTAACATCAATCAGCTGGACAGTGTGATTGATTTTCTAATTAATAAGGCATTTGTATCAGCTTGCATAACCACACAAAGCTTAATGGCTACCCTACTGTATCTGAAAAGCTAGTTGTATGTGTGTGGGTTTGCTCCTGCACCTAGAAGCCCTGTAGCCAGGCTGGCTGGGCTGTCCCTCACACAAGGAGGTGACCGCATTAAGGAGTGTTTCACCAGCCTGTCTGGGGAGACAAAATGTCTCTCTCATGTGGATGATGACTTCAGTCCCAAGGCTGAGTACTTCAAGGGTTCAAGCAAGCTGGAGCAAAAAGAAGCAAGTGCCCTGGGGTTGGGAAGAGAATAAATCGAGGTGTGGGAAGAGGAGAATGAATGTCAATCTGCCAGCATGTAGGAAAGTGTAATTCCCATTTGGTAGCTCAGTGCTGTTCTGTCAGAGGACAGAGGCACAAAGCTTTGCTCCGCTGCGTCTCCCTTTGGCCACACTGGCCCCAAGGAGCAAAAGATGAACCAAAGTCTGAATCTTGCAGGAAAGGCAAACTGTAAGAGGGCAGATGTGTTCTGTGATTTCCATCTCTCTTGTAAATTAAACACAGCACAGGCATGGTCCAGCTCCTTCTCAGTCTACTATCCTGACTTATGCTTTTGCTATATTATAAATCTGAGGGTGAGAGCTATACATCAGTGTAGATTTTGGCACTTCACCCTTACATACTGTCTGGAGAAGGAACAAACTCTGCAGAGTTAAAATAAATAGACCCACATACAGGCCTGGGATGATTTACATCAATTTACATCAGCGGCCACCCAACTCGCAGCTGCCACAGGTGGGGCAGGGATGGCTCCCGGCTGTGGGCTCCCACAGCAACCAATGTTCAGGTCCTCAAGCCTTTTGTATAGCAGCTTCTCAGTGCTTTACATCACCTAGTGAAGGAAAAAAAAAAAAAAAAAAAGAATGAAAGTAGTGGCTGGAGAAATCAGATGTCAAAGAGGCAGGAGGTGCTGAGTCCCTGGAGCAGCCCCTTGGGTTCCAGCCCATCAGATGGAATGGCACCTCTGTGGGGATGCTGTGCAAACCTCCGAAGAAGAGGTTTAAGCTAAAACGTTTCAGCCCTCCTTGATGAGAGTAGGAACACATGCTGTGATGATATCTCAGTGATGTGCAGTAACGAATTTGAGCTGTAAGCACTCACACTGCATAGGAGATTTTCCATCAACAAGTAGATGAAGCTCAAACAAAAGATGAAGAAGGTGAGCTTTTGCTTTGTACCTGCACTGGGAGCACCTCCTACCCAATACCCTCCATTTGACAACGTGTACCACAGAGTACATGCGTCCATCTTAGGGGTGCTCAGATTGTTGCTGTGACCTTTGGTTGAAGCCCCACGGGATGCTGAGGCACTAAGTGCTACCAGCTCCTCTCATCGGTTGTTAGCTTGATTCTCACTTATGTTTTATAATTTTCCTATGTTTTATCCTTTTTGGGAATTTGTCATCCCTAATTAATCGCGGATCTTGTAATATATTGTGTAATTCCCATATTGATTGATCTAAATGCACAGGCATTTATTGTTTTACTTACTCCATTGGCTGAGTGGCATTTTCTTTCTTGAGACATTCATTCTTTGCTCATTGGCTTGAAGTCACAGGAGTTATGCTATGAATTTGCAGATTGTTAGTAAAACCAATTAAATACTTATTTTATAAATAGTATTTTTTCATTTGGTTTCCCCAGAATGGAAGAAAGGCAAAATATTAGCTGGGCTTTCCTAAATTAGATCATCTTCATTTTCAGGCCTTTCTGGCCCTGTGGCAAGAGTAAGCAGTCAGAAGTCCGTATCTGAATTTGGTTTTACCCTGCTCCATGCAAACAAAATACTTCTTAGGAAATTTTCCCCTGGGTGTTCACTCTTGGAGAAGCCTTCTCTCTGCAGAGCCTCAGTGGCCCTTGGCGACTGCCTGGCTGGGATGTGCTGCACCAATGGCCCACATACAGACCAGATGCTTGCACTGAGATCAGGGATGGGCCATGAGCATTGGTTGGAGCCAGGTTTAAGGCAACCCATTATTCCATCACTTGCAACAGCCCCTCTCACCCCCTCTCCAGCACCAGAGAAATGGTTTGTAGGCTCAGCCAGATAATTTGGAAGCTGGCCCTGAGTCACCCAGAACACGGTGTAAGAACAGAGGATTGAACCCATTTGGCTCTAAACGAGTACTGTTATTTTCAACATTCACAGATGTCACCTTAACAGTGCAGAGAAGCTGACAGGGCTACCATGACCTGTGAACACAAGTAAATGCATTCAGGTGTGCCAACCCCCAGGGCTGCGTGGGAGCACCCAGGGGCACAGCACAGCACTGCAGTTGGGTTGCTCTCACTGCTTGGCCCCAAAATATTTCCAGTACGGGTTTGTCTTTCTGTAATAGCAGGAGGTTGCGCCATGTCCCCGTGATATTAAAATCTCTCTGTATTTTCTGTGGGTATTCTGTTAATTAGGAGGTTTCTCCTCCCAGCTACGCTGTAAATGGAAAGGGTTCATGCTAAACCGATTGCCCTACTTACGTAGCTACTCGGAGGAATGCTAAGATGGATTAATATGCATAGCAGAAGGCTTATGACCCTGGGAGACACAAGAACCTGAAATAACCTTAATATGCTGTCAACTTGCATTACTGAACCTCAGTGAGCAAGAAGAGCCTATTTAGCAGTCTGTCTTGGAGGAAAAGTGCCTATCTTTTATCTGGCTTTTTCCTCCCTCTTTTCAAATGGAAGTGTTGCTCTTCTCTCTCCAGGCTCTGTTTTCACAAGGCATGATAACGCCCCACCAATCCCCTCTCCTCATCCCAAACCACCCCCCACACACTCACACTCACAGCACCCGAGGTGCCCATGCAGCTCATGAGGATTTCCCACATCTGTTGGGGGGAAACGAGTGTGGAAATAAGTCAGAGCTGCAATGATGCGTTTTTCCATGCTTATGGATAGAAACCACCAGGTACTGGATTTCTGTTCAACATGACAACGATTGGGCTCGAAAGCCCTAGTAGCTAATACATAACAAGGGAAAGCAACAAATACTTGTATTTTTCTGTATAAAGGAAATTAGAAAATATATTGAGGAGAAAACTTTACCCTGTGATGCACATAATGCAGTTCAGGCCAGTCGACCCATAGTGAGGTCTGGAAAGTTCACTTCTGGTCTTGAGAATGGCCAGAGACTTCTTTTTTTTCTCCCTTTTTTTTTTTTTTTTTTTTTTTTTTTTTTTGCAAGAAGGGAATGTGCAAAGCAGAAACACTGGGAAATGGAGAGAGAAGGAAAACCAAACTGCAAGGTGGGGGGAAGGGGCATGCAGCCCTGTCCTGCTGTGCTGGTGGGGAGCTGAGTAATTGAAGCTGCTTGCTGTCATGTGCCCCTGTTCTCACAGTGTCCCTTATGGAACACACTGCATGCTGTGGTGCTATAAATCCTTATTATCAGTGTCTTCACAACCAGAAGCTTCCCATTACCCAAAAGAAGGGCAAATCCCCGGAGACATGTTAATGGCATAGAAAACTCCTTCTGTTATCTTAAACCTTGATTAATCAACCTTATTTAGTACATGATAGCGGGATAATTGAAGCTGTCCCCATATTTAAAAAAATGCAGTAAGTACTTTAGCATCTGCAGCTCCATTTCCTTATTAGATCAATATTGATGCTTCCTGGAGAACACTGTGAAATCCTGCGTTTAGGGACAACTCCAGAGCTCTGTATTTTCAAGGCACATTGGCCAGGGTTTCTGGGTGGCAGCAGAGTGGGGCTGTTGCTCCTCACAATCTGTTCCCACTGCTCATCCACGACCTGCAGCCTCCTGTCATCTGCCCATCATCTCAGAAAATAATGACCGTGGGATGACAATGTAATGGATTGCTCATTAGCGTGGTTCTGTATGTGAAAAGTGCAACCTGGGAGGGGCTGCTTCCAAAAAATGGTGAATTATTTTTATGCATTGAACATAATCATGAGCACATCAGGCAGCTGTTATTTTGGAGTCTCTAGAAACAGGCTTTGAATGAAAAGCTTAGAGAATACTTTGAGTGGAATTAAGCTTTGAAAATATAAACCAGAGGGAAAGCGTCCTGTTTCCATCCCATTGCTCTTTGTTTCCACTGTAGAATTAAAGGAAAACCAATATGCTTTCCTCTTTTTTCTCGTTATCCCTAAGGTCCCTGTCTGAATTGGAATTGCTGGGGCTTTTTCTAATGTTTTCCAATTAACATCCCTTGATAGTGTCTTCAGAGGCTTAAGGAAGTGCAATGACAGCACAAGTGTGACCCCATCGTCACAGCTGCTGAACTCTGGCAGGTGATTTTAAGTAGAAAATGCAGATTTTAGGGTCCAAACTGAGGGATCCCCTCCATCTGAGGCAGCTGTAACTGGGTCCAGGAGCACAGCCCAGCAACCCTAAAGGAAGTGCTTATTGGGCATCTCCAATCTGGGGCTTAATCTGGGGAAAGAAAGTTTAATTTTGGGATAGAACAGCCTTTTCTGGCAACGAACGTCAGCCCTTAATAAACATATTGCTTTTGGCTGTGTGTGTGGGTGCTGGGGTGGGAAGCAGCCAGAGCAGGATGCTGACAGCTCGCCCTGCCTCAGGACTTCACACTGAGGACAGAAAAGAGCTGCATCACCGCTGCTCACTGCTGCATGATAACTTGAGCCAATTATATGTGCCTCATTTATCTTTTAGATAAGAAGCAGAGAAAAATGGTTTTTCTATTTCCATAATCATGCCACTAACTAGACAAAACGTGGTAATCCATAATGAGCCAGGGAGGGAATTAAGCAGAGAACAAGGCCTTTTGATGACTTGCCAGTTTTCTCAAGCATCATTCATGCAGGTTATTGACATAGGACCAATTTTTCATCCTCGCTTTAACAGGACTTCCACCGCGAGAGCTGAAAAATGACAGGCACAAATGTTTGCAGGCACAGCTTTGTCCCTTAATTTAAGATTTCCTCAGATTTACAAGTCCTTAATTGTACCTACAAGTCAGGTACCTAGGAAATAATGCTGTGTACAGACAGGTCCAGATATTGCTTCTGCGTGGTGGGAAGCAAGGCTCTAGCCCTGGCTATCCACAGAGTAGATTTTCCTCCTCTCCAGGCACTCCCTCACCAACAATGACCTGGCAATAAATCTCTGGGCCCCAGCCCCAGGGCAGCACAGGTCCCTGGTGCTGATGGTCCCTATGTGATGCTGGGAGAGGGGATTACAGCAGAGAAACAATGGTGCTGTAGAGTACAAATGCATCCCCCCAGCATTCTCCCTGCAGGGAAATGTGTGAGCATCCTTGTCAAAGCTGATCATTTTTCTTCATTTCTTCTCTTTTCTTCAAGTGAAGGCTGGGATGCACAGTGCAGTAAATAAGACAACAGGAAAAGGGGAGGTTTTCCTGAAGCTGCGTATTGCCTTACAGAACACACAGGGCAAGCAGACTCAGTTCTTTGCAATTCCTTGCTCTCTGGTCCCACCTCATCCTTGTCAAGAACCCATGTCTTTTAAAAATAATGATATTTCTCTCTTAATTCACTTAGTGTCACTCAAACGCTAAAGGAACGGTATCTGGAGATTACAAGAAAGGGATGGGAAAATGGAAAAAGCCTTCTGGGTATGATTTTGTTCTCCAAAACCTGATCTCCATACCTGCACTTTGCTTTGTGGGATAAAATCGCTGCTATTTGGGTGTGCCAGTCAACCTGCCGTGGGGCCAGCAGAGATTTACCGCCATCATTTAGCGCACCGCTTGTAGATTAAAGGGGCTTGTCCTTTTCACATTGCCTTATTTACGATTTCCAAATAATAAAGCATTCGGGCAGAAATTATGGCTCTGTGAGGCCGTAGATATGTCCATATTCATCCATCTGAGGGATGGAAGTTCATCAGTTTGACTTTGGGAGTGAAGCTGAACTGAGGCCAAGCCCACGCTGGACCCAGAGCAGGGTTGGTACCAGCCTTACACCAAGCCCTTGGCTTACAGCCTGAGCCCGGTCCCATCTGTGCTTTGATCTTGGCTCCACAAAACCCAGAAGTTTCATTTTACACAACAGAAATTGCAAGGAAGCTGCCTGCCAGGAGCAGGGCGAAGTTCACCCAATGAAGTCGGGCTGTCCTCGGTGTTTGTTGTGGGCGTGCTCCCATGGCTAGAAATCCATTTCCTTAGACGTGGTGTATCTGTCACAATAAAACAAAGCGCAGCGATAATAATAAATAATAAAATAGAATAAATAAAATACTATACAGTCAAATATAAAATAATATAATTAATGCCACAGGTTAAAAGGGATTAGATGGATGGAGTCATCTCATTACTCACACAAACATAACAGCAGGAGCCGGAGCCTGAATATGCAAACAGCGCAGAGCCCTAAATATCCTAATGTATTTTAGAGTGGTCATTTCTAATTAGCACTTGAATCCAACACTCCACTTAGCCTAATTAGAGGCACAACAGAAAGCCGTTTGAGCTCACAGGCATATTGGACATGTGGGATCTCTGGCATCTCGCTGTTCTTCTCCCCTACAAGGGCACGCACAGCACGTCAGCACCCAGCCCCAGTGCGGGCTGATCCCACAAAGCCAACGTGCCGAAACACGCACCGTGCGCTCCGTGAAGATGCTTCAGACGTGAAGCTGGAGGTGGGCGTTGTGATACTGGGAGCAGCCGGGGCAGACCCACATCTGGGAGACTGTTGCAGGGCTGAGGACGGGAGGGTTAAAGCATGGTGCTGCCAGGAGAGACAAAGCAGGCATCATTCCTGAATCTCGCCTTTTAAAGGGTTTTTTTAATGGCTTTTTCAAGGCGAGGCGGGCACACCCCCGCGCATCCCCCAGGCTCCGTGGTACCCGCCTCGCTGGGAGATGGATTTAGCAAAGCATTGCAAGATCTTGCTGTGAATGAGCAGAGCCAACGCTCCCAGCTCCATGGAAACCCGCACCCCGCTCACAGCTACCACCGAAAGCACAAGCCCTGTTAATATCCAACACTGTGCAGGGACGTGGTAAAACCTAGCAACCCCGCGGCAGCTGTTATGCAATTCTCCATTAATAGCTCAGAGGGATTCAGCATCCTCTTAACATTTGCTCCCCCCTCTGCATTTCTAGATGGGAGTTTTTTGCTTCCCTGCTGCTAAATCTTGAAGTGGGAGGGAACAAAGGGATCACTGTTGCATAATGCAGCCTCACAGCCCTGTGCTCCCACTGCTTTGGAAGCCCAAGCAGAAGGCAAAGGAGAGCCATGTGATAGGATCAGATTTATTTATTTTTGCTTCTCCTTTCTTCTATTTTCTAAGTTGACAGCTAAAGGAACTAATTCTTTCCACAGAATCATAGAATCATTCTAGTTGGAAAAGACCACTAAGATCACCAAGTAGAACCCCAACCCATCCTCACTGTGCCCACTGCCCGCAGTGCCACATCCCCACAGTTCTGGAACACCTCCAGGGATGGTGACCCCACTGCTCCCTGGGCAGCTGTGCCACTGCCTGGCCACTCTTTCTGAGAAGGAATGTTTTCTAATATCCAACGTCTGTTGGTCATTGTTACAGAGCCATTGAGCACAACGCATCTTTGGGATGACAGTCACATCACATGGATCCGAAGGCCTGGAATGAGCAGGATGACACGTTGCTGTGGTCACCCCATTCCTTAAGGCTGTGTGGAGTTTGCTTGCAGGCAGGCTGGGAACGATGCTCTTCAGACACCCAGTGTGATCTTTACTCAACCAGGTAACTTTTAAGCGTTTAGTCTTTCTGCAACAGTCAAAGCAGTGCATGAGTAATGAGGAAAAAATGTCATTTTCAAATACAGTCGTGTCCTCGGTGAGGCTAACATGCATCAAATTGAGAGTTGTTTTCAGAGTGAGAACTTGTCTCAAAAGCCCAGAAATGGGGAGAAATAGGGAAAAAAGTTGAACAAGGATGCTAAGTCTATCTGAACTCCAGGGCTCTAACCACAAAACAATAGAAGAAAGTGACAGAAGACTCACTAACAGCTTGCAGTCCCTGATGGGTGACTAAGAAAGCTTGCTGCAAAGAGATGCTAGCATTGCTTAATCCTAACTGCTTAATCAGGGATCCCAAGCCCTTGTAAATCAAGATCGGAGCTCTGTGGGATTCTTGTTCCCAATGAAGGCAGATGGAAAGGCAGCCTAAGCCAACAAGTTCCCCAGCCTAATGCTGGCAGTCTGGGGGCAGTGATCATGAGCTGCCCCTTCCATTGCTCAGAAATAAGAAGCACCCCTCCTGCCTTACAACAAACCCTTGCTCAGCCAGGGAAGTGGCCCATCTTTTGAATACTTGTTTTGCACTTGGTTGCCAAGGGCCTAGAGCAAACTTTGCCATCAGTGATGACATAAGGAACAGAAGCAGTTGCAGGGAAAAATGAAGGGGAAATTAAGCTCTTTAACACACAGGCATGAGACGTGTGTTTGAGTAGAGGCGAGGATTTAAAAATAATAATAATTACAAACCAGGGAAAAGCACCTTGCCTCCAGCAGAATAAATGGCAAGCAGCTCGATCCAATCAGTTAATGGAAAGGGTTACAAGGTCTGCCCTGCTGCAGTTCTGACGTACAGAAAAAGGCTTGGGCTTTTTGGTGTTGCGTGTGACTGGCAAAGCAATTGTGATTTCTCTTACTGTGGTTAATGTTTGGAAATAATCTTTAACTCCTTGTGCAAATGACTCTTACTCTGTCCTTTCCTGTGAATTTCTCAACCCTGTGTAATTTATCCTTTAACGACTGGCTCATGATTTGTCACCCACATCTCTGCTTTTTGCTCTGTGTTTATGATGGGAGGTGGAAGCTCTTTGTGGCTGGTAAGGCTGGAGATGGGCACGATGTGCTTCAGGGTGAAATGGAAGTACTGGGACAAAACAAAAGTGGTCAGGCAGCACCTTCCCTGCTGCCGTAATCAGCAGCATTTGATTTTAATACTCCTCAGTGACCCTTTTTTTACCCAGGAATTGTGTAGCTTTTTGAGATTATTTATACTTCTTTAACATCCTGTGGCCATCACAGACAGATTACAAAGATTTAATGCATGTGAATAGAGATATAGGCCATTATGTTTGGGTAACACCGAGCAAGATTTTATGCATACTTTTCCACCTTAACAGGGGAGCAGGCATCAGATGGAATCTGGCTGGACTCCAAAGCAAATTAATGATGCTGATGTTCAGAAAGGAAACACTGCTGTCCTTAAATAGTCGAGCATTGTTCTCAGACTTCCTGCAATAATCTGCGTCTTTTTACCCAAAAAGATTCCTGTCTGTGTGGGTCCAAAGTCACTGTCAGCTCCTGAGCCTTCCCTGATGTCTGCCTGCTGTGTATATGCAGTGTCCGTGGGTTTTGTTCTTTTTCTCTTCCTTGAACCATCCTTTGCTGCTGCACTGCCTGTAGTATTGGTGGCACTGGGGGAGTGCAGTGGATGTGGGCAGCCGGTCTGGTTGGTGCCAGGACAGTGCACGGTCTGGAGAAGCTCCTCCTGTAATGGTTAGGAAATCATTAAAATAAGTTACCCAGCCCCTGTCCATTTCCACATCTCACTAGGATGGAGGAAATTCAGAACCCAATTTGAATGAGCAATCAGTGCCATGGCCAAAAGTCACTGCCTGGTGCTGGGTGTGAGCAGTGGAAGCCCTCAGTCCTGACCTGGCATCAGTTTTATCTGCTTAATGTTGCTTTTTTCCACCTCTAATCATCAAAATACACTGCAGAATTTGGAGTTCAGTCTGACATTTCTTATGGGTTTCCCAATCCGCATATCTTATTTAAGTTCTACTTACAAATATGCAGTGACCTACAAACACTTCGGTAATGGGTTTGAGCCAGGAAGTGGCTGTGCTTTGCTGCAGTGATTATTTATTCATTTAGCAGGGACTGATGGCTCTGCTCAGCTGGGAGCTGTGCATAATTAAAACCACAGTCCCTGCCCCAAGAGGTTTCCAGTCCAAAAGACGAAGCAAAGGCTGTGCCAGAAGAAGTTGTGGGAATCCCACGTGCCTGGATCATATGCTTAAAAATTGTAATTTTCTGAACAGTGAGCTCATGTGTACGCTTCGGAGACCCAGGCTGCTTGGGGCTGGCAGGTACTGAACAGAGTTTTGTTCGTGGGGGGCTGCAATAGGGCAGGGTCCTCCCAGGGGCCACAAAGACCACGTGCTGACCCCCAGCCCTGGGTGGGCTCTGGTGGCTGCAGCAATGCCTGCAGTGTGTGCGTGTTGCCCGGCAGCAGCACTGCATTTCCCTGCACACGGAGAAGGGATTGCGTGCCTGAGAGCTCCGCTGTTGGTTTTGTGTTGGTTTTGTTTTGTTTTTTTCTTTTTTCTTCCTTTCCTAATTATATAATTTGCCTTAATAAAAACTATTGCCTCCCCATACAAATCTTACGTCTCTTGAATAGGTTGGCACATTTCCAAACAGAACCAGAAAGTGCTTCTTAAACAGAAGTTTGACCATTATTGTTATTAAAATAGAAAAGGAAATGGAGGCTCGTTCACAACAAAGTGATATTTATTGCTCAGTTTAATTGCTTAATGTAAAGCTCCTGACTGGGGATTGGAGGGGGCTGATTTGCAGGCCGGTCACCCTCCCAGAGCCACGTGTTGTGAAATCACATGTTAAAACTTAAGGTTTGAAATGGCCCTGGCAGATGGGAGCAGAATAAGAGCTGTGCAGCAAAGCCCAAAGCGAGACCGGGTGATTCTGTTGGGAAACTCACCCTCCTGGAAGCCACCCGGCATGCTGGAGGAGCAGCCCACGGCCATGCTGGTGGCCAGCAAAGACCCTAAAATGTGAGCCCACCTTCCTCAAACCAACACTCATTCTCTGTGAACGTGAGGATTTTCCCTAAGGACACCCACATAATGCCTCCTTGCCATGCTTGCAGTGCAGGCTGTGCCCAGAGCACACTGGTTTTTCCTGCTGTAACCACGCAGCTCTGAGCTATTCCTATAGGCTGCCGGTAATCAGCCCTGGTATGCTGAGAGGCATATTTGTCATGTCTCGGCTGGTCTCTCAGAAAAGCAGCCACAGGTCAGGTTAGTTACCAAACTTATGTGTCAAAGGCTGCAGGAATGAACCGATGGCATTTGTTGTATTGTTCCAGACAGCAGCTGGATATTCCCGGCATGCTGAGCCCTAGGAGATCCCCTGCTTTCTGTGGCTGTTTGCAGTCCCTCCTTGTTTGGCTGATGTTGCAGCAATTCAAGCAGAAAAAAGGTGCTATCAGCACTGGGAGAGCCGATATCTCCTGTAGGTGACAGCTTCCCCCAAGTGCAGGGAGCTGCAGCTGCTCATGGCGGGGGGCGGCCAACAGCTCCAGCCATGAGGTTGGACACTGCTTTGGGGCCTGGCCCGAGGGCTGGGCAGCAGCATCCCATCCCTATGAAGGGAGAGATGGGGGCACCGGGTTCCTTTTCCAGTTATGGGAGAGAGGGCATTGCTGTGGACAGGAAGCCATTCCCGATGAAAGCAGTATCTGGAGCACAAAGCTCTGCAGTGTCTTAAACTCAACAGGAACCCATGGCCCCATGAGCTGTGGGTGAAGAAAGAAAATAAATCCAAACAGGCAAAGGTTGCTATCACAGTGAAATACCAAGGGGCAAGTTATTAGCTTTGTTTTGTTTGGGTTTTTTTTGTTTGTTTGTTTTGGTTTTGGTTTTTTTTGAAAGATGAAATATGGGCCTCTAGCTGCTGCTGGAAAATGCCTTTCATGCCCTTTGTGCAGCCATGCCCTGCAGAAGGGCTCTCCCTGCACCCAGTGGGGAACGCCCTGTGGCCGGGCTGGGGAGGTTTGAACCTGAACTTGTCTGTTTAGGTTTGACTTTTCCTGCTGGAGTCCCTGGCCTCGGCCCAAACCTCAAAAGTAAGCTACAGCCAAATACTTTTGAGGTTGGTAATGAGGCACTGAAGCATTACTGACAAAAGTGAGCCCTGTCCACAGTGTCCTGACTGCGTGTGAGTCTGGTGCATGGGGCTGCAATGTCCTCCTGGGCACGGCCAGGAACGAGCAAAGTTCTTGCTTATTTC
Organism: Perdix hodgsoniae; assembly: GCA_035772895.1. NCBI lineage: Eukaryota > Metazoa > Chordata > Aves > Galliformes > Phasianidae > Perdix > Perdix hodgsoniae. Next base: position 2,636,551 of record JAPSGF010000026.1, read on the forward strand.
ACAGCAAAGCAAATACAGCAGGCTTTCTGTTGCATGCCTGTTGCTTGGAGTTAATTGCAAGTGATCACATCCCTCCACACCCTACATTCCTGCTTGCCAACATTCTGCAACATGGGACCTTTTTAAGCCCTTCCAGGAGCGTGCAAGCCCCATGGGTTGCTTGGTGCTGGGCTGCAAGGGGACCTGCTAAGGCAGAGAAGCAGATCCTATCCTAAACCAGACCTATTCCCTGTGACCCGCCTTGCTCTTGGATCAGGAGCTGCCCCTGCACTGCTTTCCCTACATTATGACATTGGTGCTGTGTTGGCCTTCTCTGCAGGTGTGGTTTTTTTGCACAGTCTTTTAATGAAAAAGAGTGACCCTGTGAATGTGTGGCTAAACACTTGGAGATCCTCAGACTTGTGAAACATCACTGAGCAAACAGCTGGTGATGTATCTGACACAGTCAGGGAACGGGTGAACTGCTTTGGTTCCTCCAGTATTGATGGCTAATGCCAATCCAATCTGGAATGATGGGAAAAAAATCTGTCTGCAACCTCTGGCTCTTCCAGAAGGGTGTATGTTTTAATTAAATGGAGACCTAAAAGGTTAATCAGCACAACTATTGATGGTGTGATTAGCAGGAAGTGCAGGATGGAAAACAGAGAGCAGGGCTGGGGACTCAGGGGCTGTGGCAAGGGCAGGGGGCACCCAGAGAGTCCCCATGACTCCGGGCAGCTCTGGAGGTCTCTGTTTGGGGTGCTGGTGAGGGGGACCCCCCCCAGAAAGCACTGCCTTTAGCACAGTTACCTTTGTGAGGAGTGGCGTCAGGGGTTGCAAAATCAATTTGAAATGCTTTGTGTTGAAGGGGGGAAAAATAAAGCCACCCCTGAAATAAGCTTTTAAAATTAAAAGATCAATGAAGAAACGGCCGCCTGCCCACCCCCTCCCCACGCAAAGCACACACTTTCTTCTGATGACAGCTCAGCCTGCAGCGGTTTCGATGGCAGGAGGCCAGCAGAGCGCTCACAGAGCTGCAGCTTAAGGTGGAGCTGCTCACTGTTCCCCGCTCAGCAGTGCCCGGCCCCACAGAGCCAGCAGGACCCCTGCTGCAGCTGGGGAGGTGTGGTGGGATGATCCCATTGGAGAATGCCCACATGTAGGGGTTTGCTGGCAGCCCCGTGATTTGGGACCAAGCCCTATGGAAGCTCCGTTCCCAGGGGCCTCCTGCAGCTCTGCTGGCAAACACTCACTGTGTGCTGCTTCCTGGAGGTACGGCTGTGCTGTGGCACCAACATCCCAAGAGATGCTTGGAGAGGAAGTGTTCACAGCTTTACCATGAAGCGTTTTCTCCAAAAACCAAGAGGGACATGGGCAGCCCGTGCAGAGACCCATCCTCCAACGTGCTCACTTGTTACAAAGACAAGCCTGCCTACTGTTCATAGTCAGCGAACTTTTACTGACACCTCCTCGTGAGCCTGTAACTCAGCTGGCACAGTGTATGTGCCTTTTATAGTCCTTTTGCTCACAAAGTGGGAAGGGCAGTTTGTGCATTTCAAACACGTGTGTGCACCAAACATGGAACAGGTGCAGCACTGGGATTGCAACGGCACTGCCTTCCAGAGGAGCACCTGGTTAGCACGGTGTTTGCCATGGCTTTGGTGTTATGGGGCCGTCAGTATGCCAGTGATTGTTTTCATCTCATTGTCCATAATGCCTTGGATAAGAAGGCCGTGCCCACAACACAAATAGCAGCCCCAACCATCAGCCTTCCAAAGCACACACCAATCCCCCACTTCTCCCAAATTTCAGAGCCATCCACCCCAATTCACTGCCACTTGCCACGCACGCAGAGGGCACAGTCTCCATCTGAATCTCAGTACAAGTCATTTCATATCTCATTGGTTTATAAAGTAGTGTGTGCATTTCAAACCTTGCCTTTTGCAGAGCCCGCCCTGAAGAGATGCTCTGTGTGCTTTGTCCCAAAGCACCACAATGGCACCAGGTGAACACCACCGGGCAGCTTCACAAAGCCCAACTCCCTCTGCACAGTGCCGTCACTGAGACTGGAGAGCTGCCAGCACAGAACCTATAAATCACCAATGGTGCCCCATTCCTGGCCCTGACTCACAATTGTATTAAAAAGAAAGAAAACATATTGGTTCTTTTAATTTGCCTTTTGGAGTCGGTGCCTTCGGGCACATTTTCCAGCTTTTCTAAAACATGCAGACTAGAAGCTTCCTTTCGTTTCTCAGTGAAAGTTGAGAGCCTCACTTATTACTCCAAGAGCAGAGCTTTATGAAAAATTCCAAATATCAGAAGATGGGTCATAAAATCACAGGGGCTGGCAATGCACAGACTCCAGATAGATACATAATATCCCTTTTATAATCCTCCAAGAAAAGCATGCGCCGCTGGGATGCTGCTCTACCATGAGGGTAACGAATGCAGAGTTTGGGTGAACCGAGGCAGACACATTGCTTAGATGGCTGCTCTTGGCCGGGGCTCAGCTCGCACGGCCGCGGGCTGAGGCAGTAACCGCGTCAGCAGAAACACACGCAGAAGTGGAACCAGGAGAAAGAGGGGCAAAGGTGGCTGGCACCCACACAAAGATTTTGGCAATCGTGGTGCCAGCACCTGGCGAAGGCGAGCGGAGAGCTGGGAGGTGCCGGGGAGGCGGCGGTTCATCAAGCCCTTCAGGGCAGATGTGGAGGTTCAGCCAGCCTGCCAGAGAGGCGGCCTGCTGAAATTATGGGGTATCTGAGAGCATTTCTTGTTCAGTACCAGCTCATGCAGCTATCAAAGCAGCTCTGTTGACCCATGTCGGGTCTGATGATCAGCATCCCACCCAGCCTCAGCACTTCTCCCTGGATGCTCCATGCAAGGGAGCCCAATGAGACCACGGGGAATGAATGTCCTCGCCTCCCCACTGCCCACCCCCTGCATGGGCACAGCAATGGCTGCCCTCACCTTCATGGGGAGCATCTCTAGTTGCTATTCATGGAAATGGCAAGGTAACAACCTCGACTCTTGGTTCCTTTAATGTAATTGGAAATGAAGTTAAGCTGCAACTCTAAAAAGGAAGTCTAAATTAGGTTGCAAAAGAGAAAAGGATATTTGACAGCAGGAGCAGGCACTGGAAATGCAGTCATTGTTTCTACTTATGGGTTTTGAAATGTAAATAATTTAACACCCAGCTAAGCAGAGGAAAATCTGCTATTTTTGGTTCATTCTGAACAAAGACATCTGTGTATTCTGAAACATACAGTTCAGCATTAAAAAAAAAATAATGCAGCAATAATGCCTGTGGGAATGCCTTTAGGTATTTAAGACCCAGTGCTGGGGTCTGGCTGGCTGTGCCCCGTGTTACACCAATACCCTCACAGCAACCTCCAGCCTCACCAGGTCATCGCAATAAACCCATAAATAAATGATTTGTATTGGAGAATCCTGGGGATTCCTTACAGATTTCAGCCAAAGGATGAAAGCACAGAAAGAGGCTGGAAAGGCAGCGCTCGGGTCTGAGCTGAGCCTGAGCCAAGGCACTTGGAGGACAGCTCTGGGTTGGGTGGGATGTGGGGATGTGTGGCTGCCACCAGGCATCGGCTGCAAGGGATCCCATGCAGTGCTGAGAACCAGACTGAGATTCAGGCTCTGGTGCCATTTAGAAATGAGAGCTGCTGCATGCACACAGGTGTTGCTCAGGGGCAGGAAGCAACCTCCTCCTTTAGAGACCTTCAGTCAGTTGCTGTGCTTTGGGTAATTAGCACAATTAAGCCTGATTTGGTTTGCTGCGCTCTCAGCTCTATCAAACACACTTTTTCTTAATAACTTATTTAGAGAAAGGGTTAAATACCTCTGTGCTGTAAAAAAGCACCCCCAGGTGCTCATGCCTTCCCAGCTGTGCTGATAGACCTGCTGGCATCTGGAGAAGGAGGATGGGATCTTGGATGGACAAGAGGTAATGGCCTTAAGTTGCATCAGGGGAACTTTAGGTTGTATGTTAGGAAACATTTCTTCTCAGAAAGAGTGATGGTGCACTGGCACAGCTGCCCAGGGAGTGGTGAGGTTGCTGTCCCTGGAAGTGTTCTTGAACTGTGGCGATGTGGCACTAAGGGAGGTTGTCAGCAGCCATGGTGGGGATGTGCTGATGGCTGGATTTGGTGATCTTAGAGGTCTTTTCCAACTACAGCGATTCTATGATTTGCCTTGGTTTGGGGCTCCATTTGGGTGCCTAGAGCTGTTTTTTCAGTTGCATACCAAAATAATAACTTATGCCTTAAAGAAATCCAGGGAACCCCAAGCACCTTGTGTAACTGAGTGGTTACTCCCTGTTTGCAGATAGAAATGGCACTTGTTGGCACACAGCAGAGTTGAGAATGCAGCTCACGTCCCTCACTGCTGCTCCTTTCTCCACCCCAGGGCCACCACATCCCCTGCCCACCAGCACCATTCAGTCAGTGTACATGCTGAGTGACCACAGAGCCCTGCAAAGGATCTCATTTGAGGGTGGTTTGGACTAACAGGTGAGCTCAGAGCATTGGCTGTATTTTCCCCCTCTGAGCATGGCTCCATCTCCCATCCCTCCCTGCCTGTGAGCACAAAGGAGGGTGAGTCACGGCAGAGAACACCGTGTGCTCCCATAGTGCAGCAGATGGGATCGGGGAGTCTGGTACAAATTGTCCTTTTTCATTCATTGAAACTCTCTTAACCCTCCTGAGGCTGTTCTCTGTATTGTTCATGAGCTGGAAATGAAGCAGTTCCTTCACAACTCGGGCTTTGCTGTGCCAGCCCTAGGTGTGACTTTGCCCTTTGTTGTTATTAAAAAAGGGTGAATGCTGCTGAAGGTTTCTCATGAGTGTGTGTGTTAGCACAGGCATTAACTCACTGGGTGAATTGTCTCCTTTCTTCATGCTCCACCTTTCTCTGAATGCTCACAGAGTGCATCGAGCTGGAATTGATGTTTGCAGCACGTTGACTTTTGTAGCAGGAAGAAAATCAATGGAAGGCTTCAATTTCTCTCTTCAGACTGAATCAGATAAACATTCTGAGCCAAAGTAACAGAATTTGTCATGGGCTGAGGAGAAACAGTCAATCAAAATTATCCCAAACCCATGTTTTGGATTTCCGTCACAGTGACACGGTCAGGCTTTGCTCAACCCGTTTCCTATAACAATGAGTCATAACACGAGTTTTCATTTTCAGTTCCTTCTGTGTTTAATGGATGTGCATAGGGCGCTACAAGGCCTTTGGGGATGTTGGCAGCTGGCTGCATTCCTTCCCCTTTTCCCTGCAGGATAACTTTTTTCCTACTTTTGGTGATATTCATTCATAAGACTTGCATAACCACAGCCTGCAGGCTCTTGTCTGAGATCTGTGAGATTTGCTCTGGGTAGAACTTAGTTTTTGCAATTACATTATTTATTTTATTTTTCCTGCATAAATGCATTTTAATGGAAGTTTCCCAAGCTACTTTTATGTTGTTATGTTTGCAGAAACACAAATCGGTGTTGGGGGAAAGCTATTCTAGTGTTTACTCATTTCAGCCCTATTTTGATGTCTGAGTCAAGAAACAAACCCCACACCCCGAGATCAATGCCAGGTGAGCATCCAGCTCAGGAAAGTAATAATGAAAAACCAGAATCCATTGCCATGAATGGAATGAGTTAAAAATCATTCCAAGCAATGGCCGCTCCGGTGAAGTCACAACCTGCTGGCAGGGGCTCTGCAAGGGAAAAAACATCTAAATCCATTGGATAAATTATCTGTTGCAAATTATTTCTCCAGCTCTAATTAGTAATCTTCATTTTACACAGTAGGCCTCTAATGACCTGCTTGACAACTATGATGCCTGATAGACAGTAGGGATTTGCATGAAAATGAGTGTTGTTTCCTCCCTTTGAAGCCATAAAACAGCAGCAGCAAGGATGCTCTGCTTTGCTGTGCAGAAGTGGGATAACCATGCAGCGAGCTCTGGGTGACAGGAGATAATTCAGCTGTGTGTGAGGAAACAGAGAAAGAAGGAAGCACTAATCTGAACCAGAAATAACAGCACCCAGTGCACAAACAAGCCTAATCAGATCGGTTGCTAAGTGGAGTCATGTGAATAGCAGATGATGGAGCAGAAGCACAAGATAGAGCTCAGTGAAAGCATGGGGACCTGGCACGGAGAGGTCTTGCAGTGTTTTCTGTGATTGAATTAACTTTTGCCTTTTTACAGGGAGAGTTTTTGAATTTTGGACCTGTTTCAAGAGTGTTATCATGTCCTGTTTGCGGGTGATTGACAGGGTTTGGCTCTTTGTCTGCCTTGTATTTCCTGGATTCACACAGACGATGTTCTTGCCAGTCAGTAGAGCTCATATAAGGTTAAAAAGAGCAAGAGAAAATCAGAAGAGAAGAAGTCTGTCCCTCTGCAGCTCTAAGGGCTTCTTCCTTTCCTGGGGAGCTGCGGTATTTTTGGTGACTGGAGCAGTGTTGTTCCCAGCCCAGCACTTCTTGTGCTTCAACAGATCAGCACACCTGGAATTTATTACTCAACAAAAACTGGCAACTTCTCTCAACTGGGAAGGTGTTCTGGAGGTGGGGGTTTATCCTTCTTTGCCTTCTGAACATCTCACTGCAGTGAATCCAGGAGTGGCTGGGGCAGCTGAGATCAGGACCTGAATAACATCACAACTCATGAAGAAAAATGTGAGTTGTAGTCGCTGGTCATCCTGTTCACTTTGATTTTTCATTTAGCAATTTGGCAAATGGTCTCCCAGCACAAAAGATAAAACATGGAAGAACCCACCTCTAGCTGCTTCCCTGTGGATTGATCCCACTCCTTTGTCACCTGGTGCTGATCTGAGTTCTTGCTAGATGGATGTACTGAGCACACAGTATGTGTCATCTAGGTTGGCCTCTGCCCCCAGGCTGCTGGCAGGGCTCCTTGCTGGGTGTGCACCATCCCAAGCAAGCAGTGCAGCAGCAGGGGGTCATGGGTTTACAACCTCATAGATTTTCTATCAAAACACATGGCTTACTTTGGGGACCAATGCGTTTGGCACCTGGATGCACCCACTGGGCTGCAAGGAGGGCAGGGGAAGACCCACTGCAAAATGCCTCAGATCATGGGCATCAGGACTGGCCTCCCCACTGCATTGGAAGTGTTTTGATTTTTTTTGTTTCCTTTGCAGAACACAAACAGATTTTGAAACATCAGAAATTGCCATGAAACACTCGCTGTTTGCCAGCCAGCTCTCGCTGTGGGCCAAGGCTAGCCCTTGCTGAAGCTTTCTGAAGTCAGAAATTACACAGAAGTAGCATCTGTCTCTGCACAGATTTGTATGGAAAAATGTGACTTGTGATCACCTTTTAAAACAAGCTTAACTATTGGGTTTATTACTTTTCATGTTCAGTCCCTCCTCATTCTCAGCAAATATCTGCAAGAAACACCAACCTTACATATGGGAAGTGAGTTGCTGCAGTGTGACATGCAATGTGAGCACGGCAGTGCCCTCTGCTTCTCACCCCTGAGAGCAGGGGATGCCATCTGCCAATTTATTTATTTTTTTTTAAAACCAGGCTCAGGGGTTGATCTAAGAGAGAATTGTAATTTCGGTGTCTGATTCGGAATGCACTGACACTGCTGAATATTTATAAAGGACTTTTTCCAAATCAATCAGTGTTGCTCTTGACCTGAATTCAGGCAGTTGGGTTTTTCATCCCCTCTCATCATGATTTCATTTTCTCATCCCCGTCACCGCATGGATTTTTCTGCAGTGACTAATTCTGAGGAGTGTAAGCTCGCTGCTGAAAAGCAGCGTCAGAAATGTATGGTTATCCAGGATAATGGGTGCCAACAGCACAAATCCTACAGCTGTGTGAGGGAGAAAATGACAGTCATCTGAATGCCAAATTGTTTGCGTCCCTTCGTCACCCCAGAGCTTCTGCAAAAGAAAAGCAATTCTTTTAAAGGGTCTGAGGAATAACATCACAAGGCAAACACTTCCAAGTTACTGTTAAGGTTCCTTTGTGGTGGCTGCAGCAATCCTCCAGAAGGGTTTGCTCTGAGGATTTCTTAATTTTGAGAGGATAACGAGAGGATAACTCAGGAAGGAACTGCGACTGTGCTGAGTTAACGCACAGCTTTGTGTTCTCAGTCAGCTTTTCTCAGGCAGTCTGAACTCTGTCTGGTTTCCATTTTTACATCTGCATTTTGGTGCGCTCCGACAAATATTTCTGGTAGGTGCAAGGAAGCATGGCATCTTTCCTTTGGATTTCAGGATTTGAATAATTTCAACAAACTTTGAAGTAGTCTTCATAATGAGGGTCATCATCTGAGGAGTAGAACTGTCTTATTCATTCCACATTTTCCCAACATAATGTTTTAAGCATGACATCTCCGCAACATTTGGAGGTTCACAAGTGTTCGCAGCCTTGCAGTGCTTTTTTGCTGCACTTTTCAGGAAGGAAAAATGTGATGTGATTTTATTGGATGTATCGTGGTTCATCTCAGATATCTGAAAGAATCTGAAAAATTATTGCAGATCCCTTTATGGAAAAAAAAAAAAAATTGCATTCTTCTCATAGAGAAAATAAATAAAACTCTCATGTTCTGCCCTCAGAAAATCTTCAAGCAGAGAAAGAGGAGCTCACGTTCCTTTGATAGCTTCCCCCTGTGTTGTTAATTGCTACAATAATCCCATAGCCAAATCCTTTGCTATCTGGAAACCACTGCAGTTGTGCAGTGGGGCTTATGCCTCCTGAACCCTTGCGACATGCACTCCTAGGCTTCTGCATGGCTGTGAGACAGGAGGAGTTTCCAGCTCCGTTCACTCATCTCAGGGCAGATGCTTCCAAAACGCAGAGTACTGGATGCACGTGTTTCCAATTAGAGTAAGAAAAAATAATACATTTTTAGAGGTTTCCAGATTTAGGCCAAAATGTTTATAAAACTGGTTTCAGCTTTTAAGAATGTATTTCCTGGCTCTGGAACTAAGAGGAGCCCCTTGACTCCATGGGACTTTGGATGGGATCCCTGAGCGTTCCTGGAGCTCAAGGGTGCAGAGCAGAGGCTGCTCACAGCTGTGGGCAGTTCTGCTCAGGAGGTATGCTTATATTGAGGTCTAGGAGCTAAAAACCCCAAACTCCCCCCAGAATCACAGAGTAGGGAAGTAGGGCAGAGGATGGGGTCTGTCTCCTGGACACCAGTGTTGGGCTGCTCCATGAATTCCTCCACATTTGTTCTGGTCTCACTGAAAATGACATACAAAAGCACTGGCCCTTTTAGTCCAAATAGAATGGCTTCTAGTGTCCATGTTTCAAATATAAATTCTTTCCTTTTTTTCCTCTTTGTTTTTTTGTGTGTCCAGTGTGAGTGGTGAGAACCCATTTCCTTCATTTCAGCATCTATCTCTGTTCCCTGAAAGCTGCAGTTATTCCATAAAGCCAGACACTCAAGTAAATAATAGTGATGTTACCCTATAAAGCTGCTGAAACTGTTGAAATACATTAAAATATTGGAGTGATCATTATTAATATAAATTACAAGAAAACAGAACGTTAGCTGAATCTGTTATAAAAGCAGGAAATCTTTTCCAAGTTGGTTTTAATTTCAGTAACAGAAATCATTTTCCCAGGAATGTGAAGGATGGCTTCATAACATCAGCCTATCAAAAATGATGCCCTGTCGGCCCTGTTCCCTGCCAGCAAAGCACCGCTGTCTCTTTTTCAGATATAGGAGAAAGTACTGATAATGAACATTTCATAAAAGCACAGAGACCTCTATCAAAGGAAGAGATGCATAATGCGTTTCCAGAGTTGTTATGGTATTTGCCTTTATACAGTTATTGTTTGATGTTTAGGTTTGCTTGAGAGGAACATCTAAAAAAGATCTGCTAAGTCAGAGCCAGCACTTTTAAAAGGCACTTAATGAATTTTTCTTGCTGTGTTGATATTGAGAGGTGATTTATTTGTAGATCATCCTTTTTTTTTTTTTTTTTCTTTTTCCTTTGCAAAGCATTTGGGCTTTTCAAAATTCTATTAGTAAAATTACTTGTGCGGTAGTTTTCTGATGGAGGCAATCCTGCAGGAGCTTCGTGTGCGTTGATTTAGTGCCCATGAATGAGGCTCATCTGCCCTCCCTGCACACTGTTTTTTTGCAGTCAGCAGTGACTCAGCACTGTGATATCAGGGCTTGGAGATGCCCTATGGGAACCCAGAGCTCAGCCTCCCCATCCTTGCCACCTTTTGAGATGGACCCTTTGTTGTTTCCAGAATGCCCCTTCTCTGAGCTGTGGGGAGACACGTGGTGCTATTTCGAAGCAATATTAAAATATATATTAAAATTTAGGAACCAAATCTTTTATTTCGTCCTTAATCGTGACATTATCCAATCATTAATTTCCTGTGAAATTCCTGCAAATCACACGTGGGGAGAAATGAATCACTCCACTGGGGGAGAGCTTCCTCCACCCTGCCCAGACCCATGCGGGGCAGCTGCAGCAGCGCTGCGGTGATGGGTGATCACTGCATCCCCTGGCAGTTCGATTTAATTGACGTAACATTAAGCTGTGTCACATCACTATTAAAAATAAATGGCACGGAGCAGACATCAGATAATCAGGTAGGAAAAAGGTTTCTTTCTGATTTTCCTCTCGCTGTCTCTTTTTCTGCTGAAGGCAGCGGGCAGTACAGGGAATGTCACTGACTCATTGTGGCTGTTCTGCCTGGCACATCCCCACCCTCATTAGCAGCCAGGCGGTGATGAGGCTGTCGGGTGAGCTGACAGCTCGGTCCCCAAATTTTACAGATCTCTTTTAGCAGCTGAGCTTGTCAAACATTTTGGATAGAAAGAGCAGAAATGTGTAATAGAGGTGTCTGATTAGAGCTGTAAAATTCATCCAAACCCAAAAGAATGCAGAGCCACTCTGGAAACCCCACACGGATATGAGAAGGCATTATCAGGCACCGGGGTCGATTAGGTCATTGCCAGCAGTAATAAACCCGTGTGTCTCCATCCCAGCTGCCTCTAGAAATGAAGCACATTTCTTTCACGGCACTGGCACAGGCTGTGGGTGCCCCAACCCTGGAGCTGCTGAAGGTCAGGCTGATGGGACCCCGATCTGGGGTTGCCAACCAGCCCACAGCAGGGGTTGGAATTGGGTGGGCTTTAAGGTCTCTTCCGACCCATTCTATGGGCTTCTCGCTAGTCTTTGGCAACTTCCTAGGAAACAGGAACGCTGTGGGTAGAGCACCCCATCTACCAAGTGCCCACCCAGTGCAGGGCTGCTGCTTCTCAAGGCCCCCACCTCCCTGGTCCCAACTTGGCCACGTCTGTGCTGAGCCCTGGGACTGACACTGGTGTCACCACAGCCCAAGCAGGCCACAGAAATCAGGTTAGCTTCTTCTGGTGTAAAGCAGCACACCTTTGCTGAAGCCTGTGGAGTTAAAAGAGCGCAAGAAAGACCAGAATTAGGTCAGTCAGATGCACTGCTCCTTCTATGCAGCAGTGTGACCCTCTTCTTCCTTCCCTTACTCCTTGGTGCACTCAAGTAGGTCAGGAGTACCTCTGCCAGGCAGCCAGGCCCACCCAGGTCACTCCGAGATACTTCCCAGAGCGGCAGAAAATCAGTCCCTTCCTGAGCACCAGTGTGCACCCTGAGCACCAGCACCTGCTGAGAAAGGAGCATCGCTGAAACAACAGGAAATAAGGTCCAGCTTTGTATTCACAGCACCCAGAAGCAGTGCCTGGGGTCAGCAGAGCAGCGTGGTTGTAGAAAGGCCTCTGCAGTTATTTACCACTCGCAGGCGAATTAGTCATCTCCTCGCCATACCTGAGAAAGCAGATGCCACAAAATACCTTCAGTGCCATCTAGCTACTAAGTCACAGCGAGATGCGCGTTGCAGGAGTGCTGGCTGCCATCAGGCCCTTGCCGGCACCCCGCTCCAGATGATGCTCTGCCCTTGGGGCTCTCATCAGAACAGTGATGAAAGCCATGCAGATAATTTGCAGCTGCAGACAGCTCTGCTTCAAATGGATGTTTATCTGAAGTGCTGCAAAGCAAATTCCTTGGAAAGAAGGGGAAATAAATAATAAAAAAGGCACACACCCCAAGCCCGTGGGATTTATCCTGCAGCTCACGAAGGCGCTGCGGTACAGTGTGCATTTCTGAATGCTGCCAATAAGGAACGCTGTCAATTCTTGGCTTTGGCTTTTGTTTCATGAGGGTGAAACAAAAATTACGGAAAAGTAAAATATAATCACTTTCAGAAAGGGGTTGTTCTTGTGGTGGGTTGAATTTTGGTGAGATTATTCCATTCACAGTGTAATTTGTCCAGATAAAACCTGTCTAGGAATGACCTTATGGTCTGGGCACGGGGAGCTACAGGACAAACATCCATGCTCACTTCGTGTCCCACGGCAGTGTTTGGCTATGGCTCAACGAATGGGGTGCAAACCTCCCCACCTTGACAGTGCTGGCTCAAATCCAGAGGGACTTGCTGGTGGCTGGAGCCACTCCCCATATGACAAAGTAAATGTTGGGCCTTGGCACCGTGGGGTGGGTCATGGCAAAACATCCATGTGCGACCCATATGGAGACTTCTAGAGCATACATAAAGCTTCATCATGGAAGTTTCTACTATGGCAAAACGTGACGGCTCCAGCAACCAAGGGCTGCAGCTCTCAGCTGTCCTCTCAGCCAGAATTACCGTGCAGACACTTAAATAAAAATGAGAGCGGTGCTCAGACCTGACACCACATCTCAATCCTGGCTGGTTTACACCTGCCGAGCACAGAGCTGACCCCAGGGCCAGATCTGGCCCACGGCTCCATCCTGGCAGCCACTGTGATTTAAAGGCATGTCAGTGTCAGTCACCAACGGTCCCTCTGAACACCAGATTTATCTTGCAATCTGCACTGGGAGGAGGGAACGGCTCCTTCTGCTCCTGCGTGGGATAAATCAGCCACACGCAGCCCTGCAATTTATAGGGCAAAGCGTCAGTATGGGGACCTGCAGCCTGTGGGTGTGTACAGATGTTGATGCCCACCGTGCAAAAGGATCACAGATTTTGGGATCATAGCAGCAAAACCAACCCAAAAGGCGACTACTGTGCCCATCCCTCCAAAAAATAATGCTGGCAGCATCCACAGTGGGCCCTGGCAGTGGGAGCAGTCAAGACAAGGCATTTTTCCACAGCCGAATGAATGGGTTGTCAAGTGTGTAAAACGCAGTCGCTGAAATTGATTGTGGCTCTACGTGGATAATTTCTACCAGTATCCTGTTATTGTGTTGAAACAGTAATGCATAATGCATGGCCGTGCATCCCTGCAATAAACATTTTACGTTTAATTTAGAAATCTCTGAGTCATTAGAAAAGTTCTCTCATTAGGTGGCACAAACCTTTGAGGAGTCAGCAATAGCAGAGTAGCAGAGTCTCACAAAAAAAAAAGATTACGATGAATAGAGTTGGAACGGTGCAAAATACCTGTGCTGGGAAGGGGAGTGGGGCTGGCTGGGCCCAGCTTGAGGGATGCCCATGCTGTGCACTGATTGCGGCTCCTCAAATTGAGACCTTCCAGTATAGGACCTCCCCAATATGAGACCTCGCTGTGGCAGGACTTTGGAAAGCAGCCTACAGCTATGAGCTTTGTTATTGTTTTTCGCATCCTTAAACGCTACTTGGTGACTGTTCCTCTACAAGGAAGGCTTTGGAAGAGTTAAGAAAATAAAAGCACTGGGGAAAAGTAAAGCACTGGGATTCCAGTTGGCACATAGTGCTGCACCGTGGAAGCCTGGGCACCCAATGCCATTCCCTGCCCTGTCCCCACCCTGGGTGTGTGCAGTGCCTCAGGCACCTCCTCCCATCTCCGTGTTATTTATTCCATGAAGTATAAAATCACATGGAAGATATTTGAGGTTATCTGGATGTTGACATAAGTTAATCTCTCCTAAACTACTTCTGATTCATTTCTAAGAAACTTGGGCTCCTATGACCACATTTCCTTTATAGTCATCAGTAAATTTGGAATTACAGAGAGGACATAATTTGCTTTGCAGGGAAGGATGCCAACTGTGAGTTTTGTCCAGGGATTTGACTCAGCTGCAAGAAGACTGTGCTGACATACATGAGTCCATAACAATTAATGACTGTATTTGGGGGTTTATCACTGTACTGCGGATCTCACCATGGGTCCGCATTGCTTTTTGGCAGAGCTAACAAAGGCTGAGGTTGTGTATCTTTACACCCAGTAATTGCCTCCCCGTCCACACTAACTTTACAGAGATGCACTGTTTTTCAACATCCACGTAGGGCCTTGACCTGTACAATTCAATTTCAAACGGTAAAAATCCCCTGGTCACCATAGACGCTGGTGACAAACTAATGTGTTATGTTCCATAACCATCTGCTCTGAGCACTGGCTTGACCTGTAAGTGTTCAGGATATAGCCTGACTAAAACGGGTTTTATTATTTTCCATTAGTGCCTGCCACAACAAAATCAACTGGCAGTCCACAGAGGAAATAAAAGTATTTTCCTCCTGTAGATAGCATCTGCTGCAAATGTAAACGGGCCTTTCCCAGCCCTCTCTTCCATCACACCTGAGGATCCTTCCCAAGGTTCACACATTAAGGCTTTGCCCAGAGCTCTCTCCATCCCCAGCAGCACCCTAGGTTTTGTGCCCCCCAAATGCCTTCCAAGTTGCCCTTGTTTGTGCTCTTCTCCTTTCCAAAAACTTCTTTCCTTTCTTAAGGCAAATTATTCAGTTAAAAAAAAATTCCTCAGCATTAAAACCTTTCTCACGTTGTCTTGTCTCAGTAAAACAATGACATTTTCCCCTCTTTGATGCTCAGATCTAGCTCTGCAGGAAATTTTACTACCACGACTCTTTCATCTCTCTCCTGGTTTGAAGATAAATGATCCTTGGACTCTTCTGGACCTGCATAAATCACAAAAGCAATCTACTAAGAGAGCTGCCTGTGGCACTGACTTCAGCTAGAATTGAAAAGGACAGCCAAAAATATCCACAGAGCTTACACAGGGAGGAACCCAAACAATTCTTTGGGAGGAAGTAGGGTGGCCTGGGGTTATCTTACATCCCTGCACTCCGAGTGATCTGGGAGATGAAAACGTCCCATGCACCATTCTCTGCCACCAGGCGCACAGGGCATCCCCGTCCCAGGGAACCTGCAGGCTGCAGCTGCAGCCAATGCCTTCCCATGAGCTGCGATGCAAAGAGCTGCAGCGTGCAGCCTCTCCTGGTTGCCTTGTGCTTTCCTGTGGGTGGGACTGTGGGCTGTGAGCTATTTTTGCATCTCCCCTCGCTTTCACCTGATTGCAACCGGATACCACAAGCCCCATCAGCCACGAGCGGGGCGCGCTGCCTTGCTAATGTAACACACCATATGCTGACGGGCGAGAAGACAGAATTTTGGGCTGCCAGGCCGGTGTTTGTTTTTTTCTTAAGAATTTTTTTAAAGCTGTACTTGTGTTGCTCAGAGCTCCTTGTAATTTGGGGACATCTGCAGAGATCATTCACAGTGTCATTCTTCATTAACGAAGGTGTTATCTTGAAACTAGAGCTAACGCAGCTCCCCGTGATGCTCAGCTCCTTCCAGTCTGATGCGTTGCTTCATGTCCCATTTCCAGTCGTACAATGATGATCCATGGCAAAATCATTTCAGAGCGTACACATACCCAAGTACTTAAAATAGTTATTTGCAACACTGTTTCATCACCGATTCAGTGGCCACTCTACAGATGAGTTAAATTAAGCATCCATGATGCGTAGCATATATGTCTGCTGATTCTCAGGGACAGAAGAGAGCTGATGTCTTCCACTCCTCTCTCACCTCTGGGATTTGCACCCCTCCCTTCCCACCTGCCTTATTTAACTCTGATTACCTCCATTTGAGAGCTTTCTGAACCACTGTGTGTCACTGAGTTGCTCTTGGTGGTCCTGACACAGCAAGGGTTGGACCAGATGACCCCTAAGGGTCCCAACCAATTCCTCCATTCTGTGACTTTCTGATTTTGTGAAGGGAAAGTCTGAGATAATTCTCTGTTCTTCCATCCAGTGCTGCACCCAGAGGCAGCATCTCGCTCTGTCAATCTCAGCTCTACACCTGAGCTGCTCAAATCAACAACCCAAAGGCCTTTAGGTAAGCCTAGGGATTGCCATGTTGGGATATCTTTACCAAAGATGGTGGCTCAGGTCTGGATTTTGTGGCTGCTTCAGTTTTCCCCTTTTCTTTTCTGGCATGGAAAAACAGCAGAAGTATTTGTGTGGCATTTTCCACTCAAGGAGATGCTGATCTCATTTTGGTTTCTTCTGCCCTTTGATTTGGGCACAGCCATGTGCAGGGATGCTACTGAAAGGGTTAGAGATATGCATGCAGATTTGTTTCACAAACCAAATGTGTTTATGTCATGGAAATATCTTCTCTCATCAGGTGATTTGCAGTGAAAAAAAAATAATAAAAAATGCCAATGAGCTTCAAGGCCCATTCAATTGCACATGGAAAAAAGAAATAGTCATGACCAACCCAGAAGGCTCAGCCAGTAGCCAGGACCAGCTTCTATGACTCAGGTAGTTACAGTCCTCTAGCACCATCAACCCGATGGAGCTGTAGATATCCCCACTCATTGCAGGGGAGTTGGATTAGATGACCTTTAAAGGTCCCTTCCTACTCAAATGATTGTATGACTGTATGATGATCCTGCATCCAGCTGCATGCTGGAGATTAACCCAGTGCATCCCTATGGGCTCCAGAGTGCAGTTCTATGACTATCTCCTTTGTTCTTAACTCAAGAGGGTGGCTGCAAAATATACTGAAGCATGCTGTTTTTCACCCTTTAATGCTTCCAGAACTTTGTGCTCATCTATCGTATGTTATTTTTCTTTCTATCTGTGGTTTTGCGGTCATGGCTCCAGAAATGTTAACCCTTCAAGTGAAATTCAGAGCCAAAACCAGATTCTTCTCAGAGGAAATGACAGTATTTCTGCTATTGCCTCATAGCTGCAAAACATGGAAATGAGTGCACAGTAATTGATTTATCTTGCTGATCAAAAGGTGCCTCAGTGAAGTTATGTACTCATGGAAAATGCTGTATGATAGTGTTGGGTGGATAGAGTAAACAAGCACAAACTTTCCCACAAATATTTGCTTGTGTTATATTAATCTGCTTGTCTCTCTGCTCAGGGCTCTCCAGAGTTTATTTTCCACAAATATTCTTACAACAGCTCATTGGCAGGAATACCCACAGAATACACTCAAGGTAACATCTGAGGAAGCTGTTTTTGAAAATCCTTCTTAAGGCCAGAAGCCCTGAACCACTGCTCCTTCCTTTCCCTTCCTCCTTCCTTTCCCTTTCTTTCCCTTCCTTTTCCCACTTAGGAGACCAAGACCCTACTGTAGCAGGCTGTAACATGAATTCTCCTGGTAGTTTATATATAGCTGGGGAGAAGGGAACAGCGTTATTCTGAGTTCATGAATTAGTCTTCATATTCCTTGCAGCAACCGCAAGGCAGTTTGGGCCAGACTTGTGCATACAGGGTTGGGAGCATCTCCTCTCTTCCCCGTGGTGCAGAGAACCTTGCACTGCAGAGCCTGAGACCTGAAGGTCTGGCTTCATCTTGATTCAGAATAAAATTTAGGAAATTCTCTTCCAAGCCAAAGAAGGCCCCGGATACATCAAAGCATTTCATTTTTATTAAAACTCGTTTATTTTCTATTATTATAATAGATAAGAAAGAAACTGGAAAGCCATTCCAGAATGGAAAAAATATATATTTCACAATGTTTTCTTCCTTTCTTCCTTTCTTCTTTTCAACTTGCTTACCCTTTAGGAAACATGCATAATTTTGAAAGCAGTTTGATGGAAGTATGCATTTCTCTGGGAAAGTGTTTTGAACTTCTCCCATCAGCACTATTAATAGTACTTAGCACTTATTCGGATATCTTAAGCAGCGTTTCTCAAAGCACATTATGAAAGTATATCATTAGCTCTGCTCCAGATCGATCTGTCTAAAGCTGAGCTGGAATGTTTTTAATTTGGCTTTTAAATCACCACTGCCAATACGCCTCTGTGAGTTACACTTGTACAGGCAGGAAATGAAACAATTTCTCATGATGTATGTCAAAATTAGCCAGCATGACCTGGCTGCAGCCCCCAGGACAGGACAACCACAGCAGTGGGGATCAGGATATTCTCTGTCACCCCATTCCTGTGAGGCCATGTGCAACTCTCTGCATTGCACTTCTTTTTTCCGCCTTTTTCAGTCCTCTGGAAACTCACCATGTCCTCCCGCTGCCACTGGAGCAATGCCAGGCAAATCGTTTTAGAACAGGAGATAGGTCAGGGTGGCAGCAAAAACCATATGCATTTTTGCAGAATTGCTGCTTTAAAAGATATTAAGAGCTTATTTGAATCATAGAATCACCAAGGTTGAAAAAGACCTTCAAGATCATTTATTCCAACCATCCACCTACCACCAGTATTTCCCCACTAAACCATGTCCCTTAGTGCAACATCTAAACATGCCTACATATCCAGGGGCAGTGACTCAACCACCTCCCTGGGAAGCCGTTCCAGCACCTGATCACTCTTTCAGAGAAGAACGTATTCCTAATATCCAACCCGAACCACCCCTGATGCAATTTGAGTCCATTCCCTCTCATCTTATTGCTAGTTACGCGGGAGAAGAGGCTGACCTCCACCTCACTAAAACCTCCTCTCAGGGAGAGCAATGAAGTCTCCTCTGAGCCTCCTCTTCTTCAGACTGAACCATCCAGCTCCCTCCGCCGCTCCCCACAAGACTTGTGCTCCAGACTCCTCACAGCTTTGTTGCCCGTCTCTGGACATGCTCCAGCCCCTCATTGTCTTTCTTGTAGTGATGGGCCCAAAATTGAATACAGTTTTATTTTGTTTTGTTTTGTTTTAACCATCAAAAAAAAAAAAAAAAAAAAAAAGAGGCATCGAATTTACAGAAAAAATTGTCTCTTGCCAAACATGGTGTGAGGTGGTTGTGATACTAGCTGCCACCCCCCTTCACCACAAGATTTACGTAGGCATTGAATGGAGGAGGCAGAATGGCGTGTTTGTAAAGAACTCTGTTTTTCATAGGTAGCTCCTTCCCTGGTGGCAGACCACAAACAGAGAAAAGCTGACTGCCCTTCCGGCAGCAGTAATGCAATGAGGCTATTCATAGCGAGAGGGAAAAACACCGGCTGATTTCTTTGTGTCATGATCTGCTAACCTCACAGTTAACCTTGCTGGACACAGATCTGTTAACTTCTACATGCTCCCCCCAATTAATCTACTGAAGGCTGGGACAGAAATAGCTCTCCACAGCTGTTATGAATTGATGTGTTCCCTGATGACGCTTGGCACTGCTTTCAGAAAAAAAACAAAAAAAACAAAAAAAAAACCAACTTATTTTATGCTTTGCTATTTGCTTTATTATTTTATTTTTACTATTTTTTAATGCTCTTTCTTTGCAGTCTGATGACATTATACTGCTCCGTTTGGCTCTGCTTGGAAAAGAAGGCAGACGTGCTACTTGAGGATGCGCCGTAACGGTAACTTCAATGCTGTTATTTTGGTTTTAGAAAAAGGAAGGGTGGGGGGAGCTTGTGGGGCAGGTGGCTCAGAGGGCATTGGGTTACATTTCCAGCTCTAGCACGTAGCAGCAGGCACTTCGATGCCCTCTGCCCTGCTACAGTGCCTGAACGGAGCAGCGGGATCTGCCTGGGGCAGCACCCCACAAAGCTGCCCACATGCAGCACCAGCTGCACCAGTGCACACGCAGAATGGAAATCCCCAAATGTGCAAACTGTGGAAATCAGCAGAATCCCCAGATCTGCAGAGCTACCTCTGCAAACCAAAGCTGTATGCAAGTACCAAGCAAACACAGACCTTCAGAATCACATTCAGTCACACGTCTCCTATCTTTCCCACACCCATTTCAGGCTTCCATTCCTGACAGCCGACTGTTGGGCTGTAGGACATTTAATCACGTGTTAAGTGTCACATCCACGGGGTAAAGATTTCACAGGTCTTTATGAAGCTTGGTTAAAACATTAACTTAATTACCAAGAATTAGATGGTGGTTTTGGAGTTTATGAGCACTCTTTCTGCCCGTGTCAAACCAGAGGAAGGGGAAGAGGTTGCTGAGTCTTCATAACAACCGGTTATGGCTTTTATACAGGGGTTGAAGTGTTTGGTTAGTTGTGATGTAAACCATAGTTATAGAAAACAAAGCACAGAAAAGTGTTTAAAGTGACAACAGTGGCAGCAGAGCCCACACATGGTGATGTGGTGGCACAAGGGATGCCCATGGAAGGATGCTTCAGGCACAGCTGCCATGCCAGCCTGACATCAGCTCCATTCCTCCTCCAACAGCGTTATGCTGATGGGTTTGGTTTTCTTCTCCATAATCTCCAGCACTGCTTTCTGAATGAACAAATGAAAGCACCGAGTATCTCCCCAGGCTCCAAACAACTCATGTTTTCTCATCTCTGCCCCCTGCTTCACGCATTACTCTTCTGCTTGTCTTCCCTCACCCTGCATCCAGGGGAGAGATTACAAGTTGCACCATCAGCAGCCAAGCAAGGTCTAAGCCACAAGGAAAGATCTGAGTCATCTCCCCGAGAGAGTATTTTAGCCATACATCATTGTTTGTTTTCAGGCAAACCAGTACAATTATGCAACATAAATTCTTTTAAAGCATTTGGGACTTCAGTTCAATTTAAAATCCTGTAGGTTTTATGGCCAGAATGAGTGATTACGAAGTGTGTGCATACAAATGAAGGCTGGGGAAGAAGCACACAGGGATAGAAGGGCACACACAGCCCTGTGCACACTGCAGCAAAGATGGGAGGGCTGAGAAGCCTGTGCTGGAGACTCTTGTGGTATTTAGGGCTCCAGTGCGCTGTTTTGCTCCCTGAACGCTGTGAGTATTTTCTGTGACTGCAGTCTCCTGCAAACACACTTTTCCATTGGCTTCATAGATGCGGGTGACTGCTTGGATTACCTCCTGATTTATGCTGGCTTAAATGGGGATGAGAATCTGATCTATTTAAAAACAAGACTCTATCATGGCAGGAATAGAGGGAGACATGAAAATGCCTCCAACCTGAGTAATTTATCACCCCAGGAACGTGCTGAGCAGTGGCTTGAGGCTCAGACACAGCCCTTGGGCAGGAAGGACAGGCTGTGAGGATGTGGCCACTGTGTCACCAGGTTCCCACTGGGAAATTAAAGCCACTGCTGAGCTGCCTTCAGCACCGCCCTCTGCCTCCTCTCCCTCTCGAGGTAGGACCGCACCATCACCGCTCAGAGGCCACTGTGCTGTGGGTGAGGTCCCACAGCAACAAGCAGAAAGCAAAGGAAAGATGCTCAAAGCTCCACTTTGTGTGCTCTTTCAAAACAAATAATTCAGACTTTACAATGCCAGTACCTATTTGTTCTTTTCTTCCTCCATATAGAGGAGTCTACAGTATTTTTTTTCTTATTTAGGGGAGTATACTGATAGGTTTGCGTCTCCTTGTTCCATTTTTACTTGCATAGATGTAAATTCCACAGCAGCAGGGGCAATTATTGACAGCAGATGCTGGGATGATCCAAGGCCAGACTTTGACCTATTGATTTTACCAAGATTGCACAGGATGTATGTAGCTTGTTGCAAAATACAGTCTTTGTTTGTTTTGTTTATTGCTCAATATATAACAATGTGGACTAAAGAACAATGCCAGACTGCAGAAATGCCCAAGGATTTCTCTTTAATTGAAATCAGGACTGGGAACATCCTTGTAAATCATGAGCAGCCAGCCTTTGAGAAAATGCACTGCTTTTCCAAAGTTTACATTCAAATGGGATTTAGCTTTAACTCTTCACCTCTCACAGCTCAGCTAAATAATCTTTAATGATTTCTCTGGAGCCTCTATAGTTTGAAAACTCCTGTGCACAACAGATGCTGGGCATGATTCTTATTTCTACTGTGAACAGTGATGGAGAAAAGTCAAATCCAGGTAAAAATTATAGTCATTCTTGGCATCAGTGTAGATCTACATTCTTGAAAAGCTGGATGCTCTTCCAAATCAGAATTTTGGTTCAGTCCATTAAAAACCCGCTGGCTCACGTTGTAAAATTATGACCTACATCTACATTTTACTAGAGTGTGATGGCACTTTAGATGAACTTTTAATCCAGAACTCTGCAGCTGAGGTGCTATAGGAGCACCCAACCCCAAATTCCACCATGGATTGACCCCGGCCTTGCTCAGTGCCTCAGCCCCAGGAGAAGGGAGCTAACCGGCACCAGCAGAGCAGTTCTGAAGCTCTCATGTCCCCACTGGAGCCCCTTCCTTCCCAGTTTGGAGCTGCCTGTCTATTATGAAACATGCAAACAGTGCTCTGCTCAGCTGAAGATTTCACAACGGGACTTCACTTCTTCATCTTTATTTTTCCAAACCCACATTTTCAGAGGTTCTCATTTCAGCACGTTTATTGAATTAAGATGTCTCCTAATTATTTATAACAAAAGAGCTCATCCTTCCAGCTCATTGTAAATGGGCAGCACACTAAATGCTAAGTTAGCAGCAGCGGGCTGCAAGAGGATCAAGCTATTAAGATTAATGCAACAAATTTGAATTCTTCCATCCCCACCCTCTAGTATCCCATCGGCGTATGTGGCTGGGAAGGAAAAGAAAGGGCTCCTCTGCTCCAGAATAATAGCAAGAGCTAGTGGAGAGGAAAAAGGAAAGCCCTGTTTATCTCTAGCAGGAAGATAATTGATCTCCAGCCTGCACACAACCGGTCTCAGAGCAGCCGGGAGCTGCACAGAAGAGCCTGTAGCTAACCAGAGCCCAACCAGCCTGTCAGACAAAAGCTTTATAGGGACACCAGGGAGAACAAAAGTAGCACATTTCGTTCCTTCGCCATAAATCTCCCATCTTTATTGTGTGGAGACGCCGGCTCCGAGCACGCCGCGTTGCAGTGCGGGGTTACCCCAGCTGCTCTCGGGGTGCTCAGACGGCTCCCGGGCTCCAGCTCCATCACTCTCCCTTTTATGTGTGCTGGAGGTAATAAAATAACCATTTCTAAATTTAACTAGCATTGCATAATGCAGCTATTTATTATGTAAAGCTGCTGTTTACAATGCCTGGGATATTGATCACTATAAAAAATGCAATGCAACGAAAGCTCGTATAAATTACTGTTACTGTTTTCCTTTCTTTTTGTTTAAAGGATCAATCAAAGGTCTAATTTGTTCTCATGAATTCACCCCTGCGTAGCATGCAAAGCACCAGGCAGTGCGTTGTTTACTGTCATTCAGGCTTGTGTGCAGCACTCAGCTCAGAGCCTGACAGAGGATATGCAAAGATGACAATTTGTTCATTATCCGAACCATTGGAAAAGGCAAATAAAGCACACTAACCTGCTTTATTTCAAATCAGGTCATTTTTATTTTTTTTTTTTTCCCCTCAGCTATAAAGCAGCAGTGGCAAGCACTTAAAAATTCCAGCTTTATGGCTGTATATCATCATTATCACCTCCAGTACATTATGAATAGGTGTTTTCTTACAATAGCACTGAGAAAATGAAAGATGCTCTCCTATTCTTCAGGCCTTTTGGGGGTAGAAAGAAGGATGGAAAAAGAGAATTAAATATTAACAGAGCGAACAGATCACTAAACAAAAAACAATTAAATAGCACAGCATCCATCCAACAATAACACCAAATCATGATGCAACTGCTGAGCGTGGGGTGACATACTAATCATGGATTAAAGGGACTGATTTGTGTCTCATGAGTATTCATAGGCAAAACCTGATATGTGGAAATTGAACTCGGGGAAATGTGTTTTGTAGGAAACATGAGGTTGTACTGGTGTCTGTGCAAAATGGTGATGGCTTTTCTCGACTGTGCCGTAGGGAGAGAGGAAAAATCTATCATTTTTTCACTTATTTTCTTTTTCCATGGGGTTGTTTTCCTCCTCTCTTTGCAACCTTTTTCCTTTCAGTTACTTTGGCTCAGAGTGTAGGAAAAGAAAAAGTGCTAATGGACCAAATTATGGCCCAGAGCAACGAGGCCACCGATGACTTCAGCAGCACTGAGGAGGCCACCGCTGATGTCTGACGCGCAAGTATCAGAGAGCAGTCTGACACAGCCAACTGGTTTCTTTTCCCCATTTTACAATTTGGAAAGTCCCTGATTCCCCCAGCTATATCCCCGTCTGACATTAAGCAGCAATGTCGCTCCAGGACTGATTGCTAACGTGGAGATCAGTCTTCTCCATCAGCCTCTGAGCTGCATCTTCCATTCGGCACAGTGAGAAAACCCAGCGCTAAGACAGCACGTTGCTACGATCTTGATGGAGCTTGTATTTTAAAGTTCAAAGGAGCTTAAACAGTGGGAAAGCCCCTGTGGAAAATCCAGTGTTTTCATGTGCGAGTCAGGTTTTCAGTCATGTATCAGTTGTTGTTATTTTCAGTGGCTGGCGTTTCATTTCTGCACAGGAGCAAATGTAAAAAAGCAAGCGAGCAATTTATAATGGACCAATCGATGCTGGTGGTGGATTCGCTGGTGCCTGTGCACTTAGCCTTGCCGATGATCAGAAATTTCTCTTGAGGGCAGCATTTCTTACAGAGATGGATGGCTTTATTTTCCATCTTCCAAATGTTTACCGGCACAGCCAGACCCGCTCCAGCCCTGCTGCTGGCAGAACAGGGGCATCGCGAGCAGGGGGAGCAGCCCAGAACCCAGCCACCATCCCCTTCCCACCGGGACCAGGACATGCACCTAAACCAGGTGACAAACACGGCTGGGGATGGCTGATTAGCTGCACGGCCATTAGCAAATCGTGAGGATTTAACTTTCCTGTGACCAGAGCTTGTGAAGAATACATCTGAGGTTAGAAGGAAAGCGATAGTGAGCAGAGGACTGAAGAACTGAAGCGGTGTGAAGGAGAGCAGAGCAGGAGCAAAGGGAGTTCCTGCAGGGAGCAGTCCCAGAAACCTGGATATTACACAGGATAAGCTGAGGGGAGCTTTGCATCAGGGAAACCTCACAAAACTCCATGCCAGGCGGGATGCCAGGAGCTCAGTGTTTATCAACAAAGCTGTGGAGACAGTTGTATGTAGAGCTAGCCTAACACCCGAGCACCAAAATAGGCGCTTCTGAAAGCACGCTGAGATAAACCCAGGCCATTTTTGGAAGATGGCCTCTTCTTTTTCCCCTCTGGTTAGCTCCAGACTGTCTGGAAACTGATTTTCGTTTTCCTTATGTGATTGTAAATCAGAAACAAAGTTAGCAGAGGCAAGAGGGTGCCATGGTACTGGGCTGGGATGCCTGAGAGCCGTCCTTCTGGTTAATATTAAGGGACATAAAGGAGAGGGAGGTCATCGTGCATCCCCTGTGTGCTCTGTAACGCAGAATCTTGGCTTCATGGCCGCTCAAGGGCCTCCTCTCACCTGCTCCTCCTGTAGCAGGGCTCTGTTCCCAGCTGCAGAGCTCTGTACTCTCTTGGGGGAAGCGAGATGGGTCCTTATTTTCAGGATGACAAAAAAAGAGCTGCAGAAAATATCTTAAAGGCTGCCCCTCCCCCTCTGCTCTGCAAGTAAACATCCTCACTCAGGTGTGCCTTTACCATATCAAAAGCTGCTTTCTTTTCGGTAATCACCAGCTTATTTTCTAAAGAAACTGCAGCACTGCTAATAGCCAGTGACCCATAAATGCAGTACAGCAGCACAGGTCACGGAGTTATCTCATGCAACAAACTCCCTTTTGATAAATTGGTGCCATTCCTTGGAATATTCTTAACAGTGATTTTAAGAGTCATAACATCTTACCACGTGCTGCACCAGCTCTCTGACATGCAGCTAAAAATAGCAAGTGCTGCAAAGCCTGGGAGAGCAGCTTCCAGCTCAGCCCCAAGCTGAAAATCCCTGCTGCTCTCATCACTGTTTTTATTTCAGCACACCTTGAACACAAGGTTAAACCAAGAGGGTTGGGTATGAGTCCGGAGCAGGCAGGGGACGGGAACAAGGAGGGTGAGGGCGAGATGCTGAGAGCTTTTTGTCTGATTCCTGGGGAAACTGAGATGCCTGGGCCATTTTATTGTGCTTCAGTGAGTTCCCTCAAGCCCAGCCCTGGGTTTGGCCAGGATGACCTTGCAGTCAGACACAGGGCAAAGAGGGGGCTCTGCCATGGTTACATTTCAGAGCAAGACTGCAGATTGCAACGTATTGAGTACTGCACAGCGTAGGCAGAGTGAGCACCCTGCCATTTGCTGGGGATTTGTACACCCAGATTGGCTTTCTCCTGCCTATTTCCTTTCCTTTTTTTTTTAAAGGGATTGTGAAAATACAAATGACGTTTTAAAGTGCCTTGCCTCTCCCGTTGTGTTTGATGAACCCTAGGTAAAAAAACAAAACCGAAAACATGGTTGTGACACAGTCCTCTGCTTTAACCCATCTGCACATGCAGGTTTTCTAAGAGAGAAAAGTGCCATGGTGGGTCCTGCTGGGGACACAACAGAACGATTAGCAGGCTGTGAGTCCCAGAAGCTGGAGAACTCGACAAATCCCGGTTTCTGCTTATTTTCCCCTCAGGATCAATACAGCATTGGGAGTTAATGTTGGATGCATGCATTCCAGAAGGCTGGCCCCACTGGGGGAGGATTTATACGGGTCACAAGAGGGCATCTCTGAGGCTCTCAGTGCCCAAACCTTTGGGTTAGATCAACAAAGCCAAGAGCACGGTTCCCTAACCCTGTGCATCTCACTGCGAGCCCTGTGACGAGCCTAAGGGCACCGTGCAGCAGAGCTGGTGCTGCTGCAAGGAGAGGCTGCAGCCCAGGCTGTGAATGAGGAGCCGTGCCTCCTGACCCCTCAGCATGGCCCTGCTCCTTCTGCAGGGCCAGCAGCCTAGCTGCTGCTGCTCCAATTAAAAAAAAAAGAAAAAAGAAATGAACAAAATAAACGCATAAACAAACATGGATCCTCGAGACGCAAATTAAGGCCATACTGCAGGAGAAATGGAATGCAAAGAATGCAAACAGCCAAATACACAAACAAGCAACAAAAGAAAATCAATTCTATTTTTGAGGAAATCACAAACGAGCAAACAAAACAGAGTGCCTTCAGCCTGCAGTGCCATCCCAGCTCACTGGCCATGGCCTGGTGCCTCTGGATCTCCTCTCCGAGCTGCTCTCTGCCCTGTGGCTCACAGAGACTAAAATGATTTCATTGCCGCATGTGGCTTTGTGTGACGGTCCATTTATTTTCCTTTAAGTCAAACTCTCAGAAGGGTGAAGTTTTCCTCACGGCGCCCGCTTTAGAAGCAGCGCAGCTGCGCTCTCCTGGGCTGGGAGCATCTTCCAAGATCTCAGTGCACCACTTGAAACTCAGACAGGATGGCTGAGCTGTTGTGAGGAGCTCATGGAGTCACCAGTCGGCTCCATGAGGGTGAAAGCAAACCTCAGAAGGGGCCTGGAGGGGGGGGATCCGGCCCTCACAGACCGTCCCTACAGCTCCATGGCCTTTGTTTCTCTCCTGGCAGACTAATTATTCCCACCCACTCTGCAGAGCTGCACGCAATCTCCGTGCCATGAATTATAGATGCCCGACATATCGCACCCGGCGATGATGATGATTTTTTTCCACGAGCAAGCCATGAATTATGAAGAGGACGCTTTGCATGTCTAACATTGCCCATCCTGGGTGCGGCGCAGCCCCACGAGGCCGTGGCGGGCTCTGTGTTTTTAGGGAAAATGAAGGACTTTGCTGCAGACTTTGAGCTGCTCCCGTTAAGGGCTGTGGGGGGGCACGTTGGAAGCGCCCAGCTGCAGCCCCCCCTCCCACACCAGCGCCCTCTCCCCACCGCCAGGCGGGAGAGCCGGCCCCGCCCCCTCCTCTTTTTTTGCTTGCGCCTCTCTTCGGAGCTGGCGGCAGCGCGCCGCGTGCTGCGCGGCTCTTCTAGAGCGGCGGTACCGCCGGCAGCAGCCGGGCAATGCCCGCGCGCCGCGGGTGACGTCACCGTGTTATTGACTTTCCAAGTCTGAATGACTGAGCACCGGGGAGGGGGCGGGGAGGCCGCGCCGCGCGGCGCCCGGCCAGGCGGAAATGGGCGCGAGCGGCTGAGCGGGGGAAGGGCGCGCGGCGGCCGCCGGAGCGGGGGATGGGAGGGGGCGGGGTGTGGGGGCGGGGCCGCTCCTCCTCGGCCCGGCCCCGGCGGGAGGCGCCGCGAAATGGCGGCCGGCAGCGGCCCGGCCCGCGGGCAGCGGGTGTCCTTCTCGCCGCCGGGCCCCGCCGGGCACCTCGCTTCGTTCTGCCTGCGTAACCGAGGGGCCGCCCCTGCCCTGGCCCGGGGCGAGGCCCTTCGGCCCTCACGGCGCGGTTCGGTGTGCGGGAGGGCGGCGCGGGCCTCGTTGCTCCCTGCTGCCCCGTGAAAGGCTGTAGCGAGGTGGGAGCCGGCCTCCGCTCCCAGGCGACGGCCGTAGGATGAGAGGGAAGTGATTTAAGTTGTGCCAGATGGGTTCGGGTTGGATATTAGGAAACGTTTAAGGTCAGAATGTTGATTCATTGGCACTGGGACTGCCCAGCGAGGTGGTGCAGCCAATGGCCCTGGGAGTGTTAAAGAAACGGGAGATGTGGCGTGAGGGATGTGGGCAGCGGTATGGTTGGGTGGGTTGGGGTTGGACTTGGTGATCCCAGAGGTGTTTCCCAACCCTAACGGTAGCATGATTCATTTCTAGGTGAGTGTGGTGCTGTCATTGTGATCAGCAGGCATCCGGTGTGAGCATTCAGCACAGCTCTCTGCAGACAGGTTCAAATTGCAGGGTGTGGAGGCAACGAAGAGCAAAACCCCCAGTATTCATTTCAGCGCATGCATAGAGTGCTTAGAGCCCGGGCTGTCACCTAGCACAGGACAGCACAGGGAGAAATGGCAGAATTGTGGCACAGCCCTCCTGTTCCTGAGCAGCAGGACATTGGAACAACACAGGCACGATGATACACGCACGGACAGATGCAGCAGAAGGAAGGGAAGAGTTCTGTCAATGATTATCTATGCAAGCTGCAAAAGTAGCTTTGCGGTAGCTCTCCTGGGCCCTGGGAGTGCTTCGTGAGGCGTGCTGAGATGGATAGGATTTATAAACCGTGGATGGGTATTTCCTACAGCGCAGCGCTCTCGGCAGCACTGTTCCATGAGGATCTCCGTAGAAGACATATCTGTTCATGAAAACATTCTATAGCCCTGTTGTGCAGAGATCAGATAATAAAGTTCAGACCATGCGTATTTTGTGCTTCCCAGCACATTTTTAAGTCTGCAAATAGGAAGGAGCCCGCGGGAGCATATGACTATTAAGTAATTAATATACTTCCCAATTGATGCAATTTTGGCATTTCATACAGTTTTCACAATAATTTACAGGCAGTGCATTTCTTCAGAAGCAGACAGCATCTGTGTGCACTTTGAAAGATGGTGTCTCAATCTACAGATACACAGCTGTGTGAGTGATGTGCCTTGGTATATACAAGCTGCAAGTCAGCACTGTATGTGCTGTTACGTTGACTGTCACTGAGTGAGCCTGGTGGTACTCAGTCACCCAGACGTGCTCTGCTTTCCTTTCACACTGCTATAGGGGTGTACCTGGTAAAGCACCGCATCTCCTTGCAGCAGTGATGTTTTGTACTGGATAAGAGCAGCTCACACTGCGTTACGCATTGTGTTGCCCCAGCCAGCAGTGCACGCATGGAGCCTTTCTGTCTGCCTTGGGGAACTGTTGGTAACTTTAGGCCATGCCCTGCTTTGATGGAGTCAGTGTCTGAGCCAACCAAAACCACACGAGCTGTGCTCCCAGGAAGGACTATGGTAAGCTGAGCAAGTTGTGGGGAAGCTCTTAAAAGGGGAACTGAACTTGCTGTGCTGAACGAGTTTTGTTTTATATTAGGCTTATAATTTTAGGCCTAATGTTTGGTTTGGAAGCTCAAGCCATGCTTGAGCCCACAGCTGCCAGCTCAAGAAGAGGCTGTAGTGTAATAGTCATTTAATTCCTCCGTGCTGTAATCTGATGGTGCGATGTGCTCCCAGGCTGCTTTTAGGTCTGACTGGGGAACAAAATCAATCACAAAATGCACATTACAAGAAAAGTGCTGTTGGTGTCAATTACCTAAGCTCTGTGAACGTAACTCTTCTAATTTCCTGTTAAATCAGTAATGTTACCAATCTTAGTCTATTATTTTAATTAGGACTGTGACTGCAGTTGCTAGGAGCCGAGCAAGTGCAGACAAATGTGAATGTGTAATTAGTCCCACAAATGAGTGGCAAGTGGAACGTGTCAACAGCACGGGTGGTTACAGCACGGGGTGCAGCAGGAGGCTGAGTGCTTAAGGCCAGGTTCTGATCCTGTTGGCCTCAGCACCAGCCCAGCATGACTCTGCTGAGCTCAGAATCACCCCAGAAGAGAGCGGGGGGTTGGAGATTCTGGGTCTGGCCCACAGTCATCGTGATTCCTTGGTGCTGCACCATGGGCTATTTTTAAAGCACCAATGTGACCAGTCTGGTCAGTTATTTTTGCTGGGGTGTTAACTGTACACCAAATGCTGCAGGCTGCTTGGAGGATGTGGGTGATCCCAGCACCAGCAGGCATCAAATTGCAACCCTCTAGCAGAGCTGCAGCTCCCAGAGCAGGAAGGGAATGTCTCAGCTCCCTGCTCTACCTTTGGAGCTGAGGAAGAAACTTCCCGGCTTCCGTCCCATCTGACTGCCTCGTTCACCCTTCCGTGTTGACATGTGTGACAGTGCACAGGCAGCATTTGCTACTGGCCTTGCTCAAAGAACAAGCTGAGGACAGAATCCCTGGCTAAATATAAAGCCGAGCTGGGGGAGAAAACAATGTGGCAACACAGCTCAATCAAAATTAAGAATGAAAATCTTAATTTGCTGATGGTGCACGACCGTGGGCTACTTGCAGCAAGCACCGTGTGCCTGGAGATCCAGCCTGCCTCCAGTACGAGCGCAGAATGGCACAGGAGGGAGAATGCTGCTTTTATTAGCACTTGGCTATCAGTCAGCAGTCCATGCTCTGCAAATAAATGAACGGGCTTGGTGCATGTCATCCCAGTTCACATGTTACAGAAATAACACTGGACTGGAACCAGAGTTAACACAGCTGAGGTTTGGGATGCTGCTGATTTGGAGGATGGCAGAGCCTCGTTGGGTGCTACCTGTTTTTGGAGGCAGAACTGTTCTCTGCAGCTCAGCCTGTCATCCGCACTCTGATTTCCATGCATTAGTGGATCATTCTCTCACTTCACTTAATAAGGTACTTCTTTTGGAACAAATGGACTCAGAAAATGTCAGAGGTTATATGAATGTTAGATTTAGTTTCCAAGACAAAAAATGTCACAGAAATAGTTGATAGAGAGGAAATACTGTGAGGTTTTCATTTGAAGGTTGTTCACAGGGGACCATGCACACGACTGCTGGGCTCTCCCATCCTGGCATTCAGTGCAGGAGTTGTCCAGCATGGTACAGCATGGGGCACATGTGCTCGTGCCCTTTTCTCTCCTGTTTGTCATGGGAAGGTGCAAAGCAGCTGCCCTGCGCTGGGCAGTGCTGGCTGGGTGAGCTCCTTTTATTTGAAATATGGTACCTCGGGATTGAGGCCCTTGTGATGTCATGTGTACATAGAGTCATCCATAGCTATAAGATTGCACAGCTAGCTCGTAATGCGCATGTTAATAAGGCTATTAAGGTTTACAAATATTCTGTTCTTCCTTACAGTTTATAATTTAATTAATTGTCAGTTAATTGTCTTGTTTTCCCCTTGTGATTGATGTCACTGAGTGGGATTAGGCAGCATCAGATTATAGAGGAGGCAGCAGTGAATGCAGCATCCTATGACGGTATGAAAGGAGATGTTTTTATGGACAAATCCTTTCCGACATGGATGAATACCTCAGTGAGATATCACAGGGTATCAGCTCCATACATATTGTAATGGGATCATTAGTGGAGGTACCAGCTGTGTGAGGTTTGTATTCGCAAGCCACAAGTCAGTATCAGAGAAATATTCTCTCCTTGGAAATGTTTGCCAAATGTAAATCTTTCCCTTTTCACAGAGCCAGTGCTCAGTTTATATAAAGTGGGAAAATACTCTATTAGGCCCATGGGACTGCTCCAGCTACCCCTGAAGTCAAAAACGACGGGGGAGCCTTTGGCTTCTGTGGTGGAGGAAAGAAACCTAAATGCAGTCCTTTTCAGTAATATTATTCTCAGGGGGAAAAGCAGGGAGGAAGGTCTTTCATCAAAAGGCAGGTGATGTGTGTGTGAGCCGGGCAGCCCTCCTATGAGAGGCACCTTCATTCCTAGGCAGGAAAGGTGTGAAGGCTTCTGTCCTCGCAGCACAATTTGCAAGTTCTCACCAGGTTTGTTCTCACCTCCAGATGCACATTTGCACCAGAGGCATCCAGACAGGCTGCCAGCAACATTCCTGCAGATGCTGTTCTGCATGCAGGCTGGTGCAAGTCTTAATCACGGCAGTCCAATGGGTCACCGAGCTCCAGGTTGGCTTTTAACCTGCCCTCCATGGAGCATCAAACTGGAGGTGCTATAGAAATTGCTTCAGTCATTTTGCCTTCCCCAGGCATTGTGGATGAGCAGGGGCACACTGACAGCTCCAGAGCCAGCCACAGTGCCAAGCACGGGGATCCAGGGTAAATGAAAACCTGGTCCTGTGTGACTTTTGACCAGGCTTTGATGTCGTTTCAGCAGAATAAACCTGGAGTGATTCCAGTGACTTTGATGTGAGTAAAATCAGACTCTGAAACTGCTGAACAGAAAATAACCCGTATGTTCCCGTCTGGGTGGGTGTGCAATGAGTTAGAACCCCTGCATAAATCAGCACAAGCTAAATAGGTTATTTCTGAAGCTGTAATCAGAACAAGGAGTCAGCCAAACCACATCTGTCTCTTTTAATTCATTCCTTCCATTTTGGGGACTTAGCCTTTAGAAACAGCTATCAGTGATTACATAAAAGAGATTAGCTAACATTTCTGCATAAATCAAGGCCAATGCAAGATGTTTCCTGCAGGCGTTGCGAAACCCACGGCTGGCAGAGGACAGCGGTGTGAGGGCTGGGTAGGGCCAGGCAGAGCTTCACTGCTGCTCCGAGCCGCCCTGCACAAAGCAGGCTCACAGAAAACATGTGTGGGATGGGGAATGGTCTGTCCCAGGTTTGCGTGGTGGGTTTTTTTTAATGTGAGCAGGTTTTGTAGCCAAGATAGATGACAGAAACAATGAAAGGAAGAGAGGGGCAGGAGTACCTTATTGTAAACCAGATTTCCATGTGCGAATGCAAATCAGTCTTGCTGTTAAAGAAAGAGCCAAGCCAGAATGTGTTGCAGCTACTCTCTTAACGCAGTTGCTAACAAAGTGTCTTGATGTGAACACTGTTGTGTGACTCAACAAATCTTTTTGTTTGCTTCTTTTTTTTTTTTTCTTCTTCATTTCAATGCGATTTCATCATTTTTGCTCTGCTAACACGAAGGGTGAGGCTTAGGGTCACAGAGTTGGAATTTCCCTTTCAGTGCTGTCTTACTGCTTGTCTCCTATTCTTCTTTCTTTTTTTGCTGTGGGTCAGAGCAGATCTATGCTGAGGTTGGTGGGGAAGGCTCAGCTCTCCTTTCCCATTTGATCTGCCCTGGACTTAAGTTCTTTATAGAGAGAGTGATGAGGTGCTGGAACAGCTGCCCAGAGAGGTTGTGGATGCCCCGTCCCTGGAGGTGTTCAAGGCCAGACTGGATGGGGCCCTGGGCAGCCTGGTCTAGTATTAAATTGGGAGGTTGGTGGCCCTGCATGTGGCAGGGGTTTGGAGATTCATGATCCTTGAATGGTCCCCATTCCCTATTGAAATGCAGAGGAAATACATGCCCAGGAATATATCTGAAAATGAAGCTGGTTATCTCTCTTCATCCTTTGATCTCAAGTGTCTTTTGAAATCTGGCCTCCAAGTGATATGCGCAAGGATGCATGAAATCAAGCACTGAATCTTTATCTCCTCCACTTGTGCATCTCTGCACTGTGATTCACAACACAGATCCATTCCTCTCCAGGCCTATTTCTGACTCACAGCGATCAACAAGACGAGTCCCAGAAATACGGATGTTGGGCAGCATCACGGAGTGGGGGAATTGCCTGATGGCAGACACCTCATCTCCTCCTGTCCGGGCTGCAGCTGCATTTGGCTCTGGATTCTCCCCGTAGGTCTGAAGAATATAAAGATCTGCCCCTGATCCTTGACCTGCATTGCAGACTGTGGATCTAGTCATTTCTGAACTAGCACCTATAGAATCTGAGAGCTTCTCATTCTGGCAGTACAGGAGGGAGGAAGGTGCCTGGAGAGACAACTGCTGATGTAGCGAAGGGAAATCTGAAGTTTCCCCTCTGCTTTTTCATGCATAACAGCATCTTTATGCCTCATTTCCATCTTCACAGCTCCTGCAATTTACATAATGAACATTTGCAAAGCCTGAGATCTAGGTTCACTTTGTATCACATTGACTGTAGATGACCTTCAACATATCAGAAAAGTTTCCCAAGCGGTTTTCCCAAAGGGTATGGCTATGAAACATAAGACCATCAGAAAAGGAGAAAAGGAGAATAAAATCAGATTTTGGAGATATCTGCCTTTCAAAGATGTATTTTCTACAGCAGGGGAAAAAACAGAATTTAAAAAAGGAGTTTGGGACTTAACAAGTAGCATCTTTAAAGCCAGTATTGGTAGACACCCAACAATAAAGTAATTTAATTAGGTTTGCTTTTCCAGATCTGCAGAAAGAATATTTCCATAGCAGAATGCATTTGAAGAAGTGTTAAATTCATAAAAAACTAAAACCAGGGAGGCGGTTTTATTTGCATTCCTCCATAAACAATGGCTGTAGATGAGTGTATCTGTTTTGGCTACCTGATCTAGTGCTACATCGGGCACAAAAACTTAATGGCACATATGGGCAGTGGAGGCAGAGATTCAAGATGAAAGAGGAATCCCAACCTCGAAGGTCAGAGCAGGACATCAGGGTACAAACAGGCACCTGCAGCCTGTTGTGCCTTTGTGAAGGTGTCAGGTGCAGCTGTGATTCCTCCTGCTAGCAGGGGATGATAAAGCAGGAGCTGGGGAATTGGGGCCCTTTTACTTTGACACCCCTCCACAAAGCACTGCTCTCATCAGCTCCTGTATGATGGTCCTGGCAGGTCTTGTGGCTGCTGTTAGAGCGCACAGCATGTTACACCAATGTGGAACAGCGGCAGAGCAACTTCTCCAGTTGTCATTTGGGTGCTGGGTAAGCACAGCTCAGGGATAATCTCTGATCTAATGAGTGCCTGTGAGTTTTCTTCCGTTGTCTGGGCTATCCAGCTGGTTGTTGTTCACTGCAGTAACAGAGGGGACTTTGAAAGGAGCGATGACTTTTACAGCTGACTCAAGGGCTATAGAATTATTTTATATAGAAAATTAGGTGAAAGTTGAAATATGGAGGCTCATTCTGGTGATGAAGGAAGGAGCTCGTGTTAGCTGTCATAAGGCTCCTCAGATAAAATGGATCTTATGCACCAGCACAATAGGTGTGCTAGAAATGATCTGGCACCGTTCTCACCACAGACCAAGTGTGTAAAAAGTACTGCTCTAAGCAATAAGCACAAGTTGGTTTGAAAGAGAGAATTTTTTATTCCTTTGTTCTTTTAGAATGGCACCTTGTGTGTTCTTTCTGGGCAGGCATGTGTATTCACCTGCTGCTGATGCATAGTTGCTGTTAGCTTGTGTTTTCTGGCCTCTTACGTATTGCAAGAAGTTTATCAGTGTATCCTGTGTGACCTGACGCTACCCCTAGAGGGTCAGCTGCAGCTTGGTGTTCCTTACCAGCTTCTTTCCTTCGATGTGGTCTGGTCTGGCTTTCTCTCCAATCGTTAGCAGAAGTTCAGAAGATAAGTTGTGTGTTGCAGAATTTCGGCCATGGGACCAAATGCGAAATGGAGCTGGTGGGCTGGGCACCCACCTGAGGTCCCTGTGGGAGGGATGCCTTCTCCTTCCATCTTCTATTTTTTAACGATACCGTATAGTGTTTAATAATTCAATATATACATAATTCAAAACAGGCACACTAATTAACCTTTGTTTTGAGAAATTTAATTACTGCTTAGTCTCTGTTCAGACTCCAAACAGTTTGGAGTGGGAAAGGTGCCACGGGGAAAGTGTGGCAGAATATGTTCAATATTGAACACCTTCAATTATTTCAGCAGAAACGTGGGCTGGACCAATTAAGGAAAAAAAAAAAAGTTGTTTTACAGTCACGTGTGTGCTAAAATCATTGCATGTGGTGTTCCCAAACTCTCATCCCGCAGCAGAATGGTAAAGCACTAAAGCATTAGGCAGCTACATGGAGGAGGGAGTCTGGCTTGGGAGCGCTTTTGCTGCTGGTCAGGAAGCCCTGAACCTGAAGCTTGTCAAGCTGGAGCTCTGGAAGGGAAAGGGAGGAACCCCACTCAGTTGCTGGCAGTGCTGCCCACCCTGGCTGGGTAAAGCTGGGCTCTGCATCCCACTCTGTGTCCCAGAGAGATGATGAATTTTCTGAAAGGTCAGATGCTGTGCTGTGACTCACTAGCACTAGTCCTCTGCAGCCCGGATGCCTTCAAAATACATCACTGTATGATAAGAATTTTCTCCAAATGCTCAAGCTTTAATATTCTTCCCCAGCTGAACTGTAAATAAAATTATTTCCTAAGAGCACTTATTTGAGCTTGATTATTAAATACATTGCCAAAATCTGGTCGGTTAATATACTGCCTGCTACTTGAGCTGAAGTATCTAGAAGACAAAGAAAGAAGTAAACGAAAAGGAAATCAACATTTTGCTAAATTGCATGTTTTTAAAAATCCCGTAATTGAGGCTGCTACTTCATTTCCATTTGTAAAACAGATTGAGTTGCCTTTCCATCTACTAATGGATTTGGTTTATCTCTGATACTAATTGCAGCGTTCGCGTGGCTCACACGGGCTGCTTGTGACAGGACGTTGAGTAAGGAAAGTCAAAGTGCTGCGGCTGTGCTGTGGGGTGTCATTTGGGAGCAGTGCTCAGCATTCAGCTCTGCTGAACTTCAGGCCCTTG
Organism: Perdix hodgsoniae; assembly: GCA_035772895.1. Classification (NCBI taxonomy): domain Eukaryota; kingdom Metazoa; phylum Chordata; class Aves; order Galliformes; family Phasianidae; genus Perdix; species Perdix hodgsoniae. Next base: position 2,673,681 of record JAPSGF010000026.1, read on the forward strand.
GTCTTTTTCCTGTGGCTCCAAAGTCTGGGTCAATCAACCAAGATAAACTTGTTAATTTGCTGTCAGGATTCTGTGCCTCGGGTCTCATTTGAGAAGCAGTGGGAAGGTTCAGGTGATAATAAGGCGATACCAGACAGTCTGGATGTTTAATTAAACTTGGCCGTGCCCTCTTTGACCTAGTGATGGGCTGGAAATGTCACCAGAACACAGGTTGCTCGTGAGGTTTGCAGGTGTACCTCTGCTCTGCCGGGTTTGTGATGGAGGTGGGGGTTTGTACCATTTTTCCTCGTGTTTTCACATCACCTTTGGGAAAGAGAATTGTGTTCTGAATCTCTGGGGGGGGAAGAAAACGTGTGTGTGTGATGAATAAACCTTTTCTTTGAATCTGCTATAGCAAATGAGTTTGTGTGCTTCTGAATGAAGCAATATGTATGATTCTGGGTCTCATGGTAAATGGAGAAAACACACTGTTAACAACCTAGCCAATGTTCAGCTCCTGATTAGCAGCAGGGCTGCTCCCAAGCTCAGGTACAAACTATGTGTATTGCTGGGGTGGGAAGGCAAGCAGCTTTCCATAGCGTTGTCCCCAGGAACATGGGCTGTATCAGCACCCTCAGCAGCAAGCAAACCGAGGATTCACATTTTGGCTTCCGTTGTTTCATTCTACGTTTACAAACAGGCTTTATTATTTTTAAGGCACTCCTGAAAGCAATCCATCAGATTCCCAGGGAGTTCAGCGTGGCAAAGAAAGCCCCAGCTACAGAGTCGCCTTTGTGGAGCAGGTCTGTGGGCGCTCTGCCATCCGCACAGCAGGAGAGCGTTGTAATAATGACACCAACATCTACCAGATGTCTTCTGGAAGATTTTGTTTCAAGATGCATGGCTGCTAGTTCACAAGAGTGTGTGGGGGGTTTTCTGCCCTAATATACACGATTTGTTTAAAAACTTTGCAGGTGTTAGAATTTTTATTGAAGTCAGAGAGCTGAGAAATTATATACAGTCGGTGAGGTAATGTTTTCTCCCCTCAAATGGGAGCAGAGAGTGTACACAATCTGTATTGAATAAGGGGCAGCTGTGGTGCCAGCACAATTTTATACATCTAAAACTAATCCCAGCCATACCAAGCCAGCTCTCTGTTCCTGCAAATCCTTGCAGACAGCAAGAAAATCCACCGATGGCTTGCTGCTTTCCTCCAGAAGCTTGCAGGGCAGACCCTCCCCACGGCTAGTGGTGGTGGAGGACCTCTTGGTGCAGCTCTGTTTGAGCCAGCACCACATCTGGCCAGCTGCAAGGAACTCCAAGCCCCCCCAGCTCTTCCCACAGCCCGCAGCCGTGCTCCGACAGCTGTAGGGAAGAGCTGGGGGTATTAGGGCTTGCAGTGGCTTTGGGGAGCAGAACAGCTGCTTCCTCTGTCATCACATCGTGCAAGGATTTTGTTTCTTTTTCTCTGGGTTTGATTCAGCTGCCTGCTGAAGCTGTAGCCTGTAGAGATTTGAGATTTTTTTTTACTATTATGATTTTTATATAGGTAGGTTGTAATGTCAGGATATGAGGTTGAAAGGGCAAGTCTGAGTCAACCCTCCAATGAATTCTAAGTATTTCCTTTCTACATGGATGAGATCCAAAAATTTATCTTGGTTCAATAAGCCCCACTTATTTCTGATGCTCGTTCACATAGACTTTGAATCCTTTGTGTCTGCAGAAGAGGGCTGGTCATTTGGGTTCAGCACAACTCTTTCCTAAGAGCCTGGGATGTGCAGAGTCAGCAGGGGAAGTATTTTGGGGTGGCAACTGAAACAGGCCATATTTCATTATATTTTAGTATATAAAATGTATATAGAAATAGTATATGTGCAGAGGATGAAGGTGCTGCAGACTGGAGCCTCTGTTAGGACCCCCTGCACCCAATTGTTGTTCCTTCTGTGTCCCTGGGCCTGGGCTGGGCATGTCCAATAGGGTCTGTCTCTCAGCTGCCTGAAGTAAATATTCCCTTACTTTATTCCAGGCTGTCTTTCCCCCTATCGCTGAATTTTGCTCAGCATAATGATTTGAGGGCACCATTTTCAATTTCCTCTACGGAGCCAAAATTAATACTATGTTATGCCATAATGCAGCAGAGCGAGGCTTTAAGTATCTACCAACAGTATGCACATTTCAAAATAACCTAATGGCTTCTAAAACCCAATACTGCTAAAAACCACTGCCACAGTCCACAGTATTTATCTGTGGTGCGTGCCTGAACTGCATCACTGGGGGAACAATGCCACTTGGTGCCTGTCACCATCCAACATCTGAGTTGGAAGAAGTCCGCAAGGGTCATCAAGTCATTGATTGAGAGGTGCTGGTTCTCATTTTGCCCCCATCTGCATAGGGCAGCTCACTTAGGTGCTCACTTTCTCTGTCCCCAGGCCTGGTGGGCAAAAATAAAGGATTTCAGTTTGTGCCCTTTGCTCATGCCTTGCCCTTTACCAGGGAGATCCTGTTTTGTTTTGAGAAATACATTTAGGTGACGGAAAGAGAGGAAAGTTAATCAAAACACTACATTGTAACTGGGGTCCTTGTGGCTGCCTCCCGCTGTCTCAAGGGAATTTTGGCCACCTACAGCTTCTCCACCATGGCTCATTGGGACCAAACAGACTCAAAATGGTGATGGATGGGCAGGTAGAGGTCAGCTGGCCATCTTGGAGCTCTTGCTCACTGTGTTCTAGAGCTGCTCAGGCTTTTCATTCATTTAGACTCCGGAGATCTGTGCTTAAGTGCTGGTGTGGGCTGCTTGTAGGAGCAGGAAACCGCTCCCTTTATCCTCGCTTGATCTTTGGGAGTTAAATATGTGCAGTGCCCTTGTTGGCAATAAGAGCGTTGCAAGGGGTGGGGGGGAAGAAATGTTAACACGGATGTTTACCTTAGCTTCTTGTTTTGTGTGGACTAGGGAAACTGGGGAAGAGAGGAGCTAAGGGACACAGGTCTGCAGAGCAGGGAAAAAAAGCTCTCCAAAAACCTGTGGAGGTTGTATCGGATTGAATCTGTAATTCCCTTGATTTTTGCAGTGGCTTTTCTTTGCCCTAGCATTTTCTTATTGTTATTTAAACTCACCGTTCTATTAAAAGAGAAAGGTAATTGCTTTTTCTTTCTTCTGCCGGAGCTTCTCAACATGATTAAGATATGGAAAACAAATGACTGGATGTAAGGATGATGTAACAGGTAGAGACAAGCCAAAGTCACTGTGGCCCAGTTTAAAAACCATGGCACTTCTCCAGGATCTATTTGTTTCTCTTAATACGGTGATTTGTTTTTATATATTGCTCTCTATAATTATCATCACGCTATGTACTCACTGGCTCTAGGTTCAGTGTAATATAAATCCAGAATTAGTCTATTGAAGTCAATGTCAGATACGTTTGCTTTAACAACTAAACTAGGTCCTAGTCTTGTTTATCCTACTGTAGCTCCAAAATAACTCCACCAAAGTAAATACATCTCCTCTCTCAACAGGGTTTTCTGAAAAGCCCTTGTGCTCCTTGGCTGCCCCTCCCCCCCCTTGTGCTGCACTGCATGCTGTAACACTGCTCAGTGGTTCATCTTGCTATGGCTTCAGACTCAGCCTTGCTTTAAGCCCATCTATGTTTGCCCATGCTGGAGGATGGTTGGAGCCATCTCCTCTCTCTGTGCCATTGGCGGTGCAGATTGGCGTTTGGGTGCAGCCTAAACTCTAAGGCAGACCTTAGATCAGGCAGGAAAGTAATGCTCTTGAACTTAGAAGATTTAAGCCCCAGATTTATTTGTAATACTGGGTCTAGAGACAGCTTTTAAAGGAGCGTGAGATCCCTTGGTTTCTTTACTGGGCTGCTCTGGTGAGCCACCCAAGGCTGTGGTTCCTGGGAGCAGATGAAGGAGCTGACTGCTTCTGATCATCACCAGCCAAGCTGGATCTTTAACTCATGTTTATGATCTCTAGCCACCAAAGCCAGAAACAGGGCAGTTGTGTGTGCTGATCCGTGACTGTGTTCTGGGGTCTCAGCTGTCATCTAGGGATCTGAGTGCTGAGTTTAGAGGTGAAGGTGGAGAGGCTCAAAAGAATATGGCTAAGTTTGGGGAAAGCCACAACAGCTCTGTGAAAATTACAAAAGGAGAGTAAGAGGGCTGTGAATATGGGAGGCGATGCTGAGGGCTGGGGAGGCAGCGGGCGAGCAGCCAAGCTGAGGCTGAGAAAACCTCTGCAGGCTGGAGAACAGCCACACAGCTGGAAGCCATCAGGGCCGTGGTGCTGTGAGCAGGAGGGCAGGCACACGCTGCGGTGTGCTGCTGGGTGCTGTGTCAGTGCTGGCAATGCGAGGGCTTGGCTACGCTCAGGTTTGCTCCTGCATGAGTGGGTGGTCATGGCGCTGACCTGTGGCGGGCTCTGGGAGTCACTTCTATCTGATAGGGGAGAAAATAACTTCCAGTGTTTGTTTCTGATAATTTGGTGGAGTTTTTCTGTCGTCGAGGGCAAACATCAGCTTTTTTCTTTTCCTTTCTCAGACAAAGACACTGCATGTCTAGGGATGCCCTCAAACTTTGCTGCATTTTCCACAAACTTTCTATTCGGTAGATGTGCAATAATTGCACTTCACAGTTATATGCTGTTACTTGATAAGACAGCTGCAAAAAAAGCTATTTTCTGATTTTCAGATACAGGAGTTTATCTCTAATATGAGTTTTCACTGGCAGTTAAAGAAGTTCCTAGAAAACTGTTCCAACTTCCCCCTCAGTACTAAGATGGTGGGAGGCAGATAAAACTTATCATCTACTAATAACCAGCAAAAAGCTTAGAATTTTTTTTAGCTGTAAACTGGGGGCCATTCATTTTTTTTGAGATGACACACTGATCTCCTCTACCCCAAGCAGAGGATGGTTAGCCCTACCAAACCCAGACTGGAGGATCTTGTGTTTTGGCTGAAAATGTGAAACCTAAAGATTTGGGGCAAAAGACTTTCAAAAAAAAAAAAAGTTCATAGTTTTGATTTGGAAATGTCATTAAGAGGGGATAAAGGAAAGTGCTGGAGGACTTCAGCCTGGCCATATGTCCCATGCTATCCTGCAGCGCTCTCAAATGGGAATAAAATGTTCCATTGCCATATGAGGGATGAGGTAGGGCCTGGGAGCTATTTATTGTTACACAGACACTGATTTTCCATAGGAAAGCAACCTTTTTCTCCTAAGATTTTAGCTGGAAGAAAAAAAAATTGCCATAAAACCTTGCATGTGCTGGCTGTGTGCATTGCTTCAGAACCCAGAGCTCCTGCTCCCTCCCTGAGTGCCCCAAACCAGCAATATCCTACTGGCTTCTTCTTCCCATTAAAATTCAAAACACAGCCTTTCTCTCCATTCCTGTTCTCAGATGACATTTAAACCTGTCAGCAGTTACAACTGGTGTCATGTAATCTCTGTAACCAATGCAAAAATTGCTCTCTTGCTTCATGATGGCCTCTAAAAAAAGAAAACGCAGTGGAAAGAGGATGGCTGAGTCTTCCACAAGCACTCCAAATGCCCATCTGCTGCTTTCTGCATTTCTTGGTGTGAAAGCCTTTCCACCACTCCTTCTTTCGGACAGCATAGTCAGCATCTGCTGTCCCAAACTGCAGAGAGAGAGCTCGGTTTTGCTGGATCCCATTTTGCCATGAGCACAGACAGCCCATTCCCTTTAAGCCTCAGATGAGATTTCTTCCACATGTAGTTCAGCATACTGGAGTGTGTTTCTGGATAAATATTCTTCAGACAGGAACAGTTTCATGTCTGCACACAAAGCCGGAGCCGGCGAGTGCACAGGTATGGGCTAATGCTGCCTCGAGCTTTGAGGGAGCATGCAATCATTTCAGTTGCTTTCTTTGCTCTGGGCCTAAGTTTGGCCACCGGTAAACAGTAACGTCGTATTGTTTATAGAAAGTGCTGCGGGTGATGGACGGTCCTGCCCGCCTGCTTCCATTTCCCCGTGATTAATGTATTCAAGCCTATAGCCATTTGTTTTTATGAACTTCACAAACAAAAATTTGATGTTTTGGTACCGAGCTCAAATATGGGAACAATTTTATTCCTGATGCCAGCGTTTGTGATGCGAGAACTGAAAGGCATCCAGAAATGCTGTGTTTTCATGGAATATTCTTCGGTCCCAAGATATAGCATTGTTCAAGCATTACAGAAGCAAAAACAATCCCAGTGCCTTGAAAGCTTTTCGTTCTGCCTCTGCTTCACGGAAACATGACTCAGGGCCAAATGGCTGATTTGTATCGTATGATGTAACAAGGAGTTAGAGAGCTTAGCAGGGAATTAGAATAATGTGTTCTGTGTGTGCCTGTGTGAAGGGAAGGGGGGGCACAGCATTTATTGGAAGGCTCTAAGTCTTTTTTGCAGCTATATGTTATTCACTTACAAACCTATCCCTTGTTAAAACCAATGGGATCTGGTGTGTGTCAAGCTCCTAGCTGCCCAACTGAACCCAAGGTCAAGATCTTTTCAGCTCAGTTAAAGGCTGCAACATCCTCCTTGCTGGGGTACGGAGGAAGAGAGCTGGGTAGGAAGAGCGGTGAAACCCCTCAGGGAAGGGAAGGAAGGATCTGGCCTGGCCTACGTCATCGTAGCAAGCTAAACATCTAGGGACGTTCAGGGCTTTCTGCTGGAGTGGGTGTTGTGCTGCCAGGAAGTGGCTGGTGGTGAGGTGTGAGGCTGCCTGTGCTGCTGGTGGATTTTGTTTTGCTTTCTGTCTTGGTCCTGCCAAAAAGAAAAGGCATTAATTGTAAGCGCGAACTCTGAGACGAGGAAAAATCAAAGATGACCCAAGTGCCTGGAGGCATAAAAACAGCTATGGAATTGTTCAGCTTGTTTAATGAAATGGAGCAGCACAAAGACACAGTTAATGTATAGATTTATATATACAAATACAACAACGCTGGCACTCAGCTTGCTGCAGATTCTAAAATGGGGAAGCCTGTCTCCTGTTGGCTATTAGAAGGAGATTTGGGACAAAAGGTCCCACTAGAAACGTCCTGCCATTGTTGCAGTGCTGTGCTGGCAGAGTGGGAAGGAGCCTTTGGCACACTGCTCAGAGTCTGAGGCTGGCCATGCTGGGTGCCAGGTCCCTAGGGTCTGGTCCCATCAGAATCCATGTGCCCCTGCCCCTCGGGTACCTGGGGTCTCATAACTTCATTCATAACTTCCCATAACATTGAGGAGAAATCCTCGTCCCCTGCTGTACCTGCAGGACAGATGGGGCTATTAGCTGGGTCTGCTGCCATTTGCTCCCACTGCCTACATTCATGTATCACCATGCTTGTGTGTATCCATGCATGTACCCTAGCCATGGGAGATTGTGCTATACCTCCCCGTGCTGGCAGCACACTGGTGTTCTTTTTCAGCTGGTTATCTGCTTGCAGGGTGAGCAGGGCTGTCTCGCCATGTCTCTTTCCATCTCCAATAATTCGTAGGAAAAATGAAATGCTTCTGTTGAACTATATTCAATGCTCATATCTGAAACACTGGGTTTGAATGCTGGTGCAGGTCATTAGGTCCTTAATTTTCTCTTTAATGGATTTTCTAATGCATTTGATGAGTAAATAGATGCTCAATAGCAAATAGAAAATTCCATTTGCAATCTTAGTCTTGAAATGGCTGTAATGTTGCCATTATTTATGTTTACAGAAGTCCTGCAGACTTTCTGGGAGGTGCAGTACGTGAACATTAGGATTGCTGGGGCCCAGACACGTGCAGCCTCAGCCCAGGCCAGTGTCAAAGAAACAAGTCGAGTATGTGCTCTGTTTTAGGAGCATGAATGATCCCATTGACTTCAGATTGGCTACGGCTAGACCTGAATGTATGCTGTGTTTGCACAGAAAGATGATCCAGAAGGAACTGACTGCGCAGGAGCGACGGGGCTGGGATTCGTGTAGGTTTGCAGGAAAGGGCCAGCAGAAGGGCCACCCCATGCAATGCGTGCTGCCCAATGCTCTGCGTGCTCCCACTTTGTGCAGGTGCTGCAATCTCTGGACAGCTTCCTTCTGCCAGAGCTGCCTGCCTGGCTGCTCAAACAATCCGAGCCTCTCGGTTTGCAAGTACCATGTTTGTGCAGAGTAATGTGATTACACGCTCACATCAATTTGTGTAAAGTTGGCAGCGTCCTCGGTGAATATTTCTGTACCTCCAGCTTCTAAATAGTATTGCTCTTAACAGCAATGTATCATCATTAGTAGCGAGACTTTAGTGGATGCACGAGCAAAGTGTGATATTACTTCAACCTCTGAAAATACTGTGTGATAATTAATCAGGCATAGGTTCGCTGTGCTTCCACATTACTTGGTAGAGACTAATGCAGTGTCATGAGCAAGCTTTTGGTTACAGGGCAGCTGGTTCCTTGTAAGCCCAGCAGTGCAGTGCCTCCCAGACACCTTTTTTGGTGCAGCACCAAGTACTGACACATCAGTGCCTGAGGTGGGAAGCCAACAAAATGAACCAAAGGTCCAGTCCAGTGCTGCAGACCCTCAGCCCAGACGTTGATTCATTTCTGGGTCTCATCCTGCAACTGTTTTGAGGAGCAGCAGTGCTGGCTGTGGTGCTCCCTTCAATAGTGCAGTTATGTATTAATAGGGGACAGTGCTGGCAGCAGGGAAGGGTAGCAAAAGAACGCATTTGTCTTGCTGTCCAGCAAGGCACGTAACAAATAGCAATGCCAAGTGTAATCCTGCTTCGGTTAGAACTGTTACTTTGGTTTGTCATCATTCATTGTTCAGAATACAGCTGCTTAATGACAGGATGTGGGAAATGAAGTTTTTTATGTCCTCGTGGACTTTTTAAAATAAAAAATCCTGAACAATGGAAGGGAAGGATGCGATTGCACAGCAGTCTAACTGTGCTGAGATGCTGCAGAGACGGAGCTCTTGCCCTTCACTTTAAAAATAACCTGCTGTGTAAACCAGGGCAGCATCCACGCCGCAGCTTTGCTTACATTGCACAGCTGTCGCAGCTGCCCCTGCTCAGCATTTGGGTTTGATACGAAGAAGTGAAGAATAAAAGAGAAATGCTATGGATCTGTTGCTTCTTTGCAAGTGCCCTTGTTCCAGTTCAGCTAGCGAGTGTTGTGTTTCTATCAGAAACGGGGGAATGGAGGGAACTGGCTGTACAGTCTGGGGGCACATGGAGGCATGAGTGGGACCAGCTGGAGCAGGGGCCGTTCCAGTGCTGTTCTCATTTTTGTATTCATTTTAATAATGATCTTCATTTTTGTACAGGCTGTGATGTGGGTCCCCCCTTTGCATGTTCGTTGCTTATTCCTGGCGGTGCGGAATGGCAAGCGGGCACATGATCCCTGCTCCCAGTGGGAATTCTTTTATCTGGGTGCGCTGCGCATTATGTAAGCAAATGGGGAAGCTGATGGGCTTGGTGAGAGATGCTTTTCATCCAGGCATTAGACTAATTTTTGGCCTCAAACAGCAGGCACAGCCCTTGAAGAACCACCAAGGGCTGGGATGCAGCCAACAAATCTGCATAATTGCCAGCCCATCCCCTGCTTCGCTGTGCCTCTAGAAATGTTCTCCCTCCTCCTCTACATACATTTGTTAAGCCCTGTCCTGAGCTGTGTGAAATCAGTGAGGAATTCGCCTGAGGTTCCTCTCTGCCAGCTCTGGCCCAGGGCTTCTCAGCAACCTAAGCAAAATTAAAGGAGGTTCTGGAGCTGGGATAAAACCACCCTGGCTTGTGTACAAGGGCACACAAGGGAGAAGAGAGGAATGGTGATGCTGAACTTTCTGCCCTCAGTGCAGTAAGAAGGGCGGGGAGCTGCTGAATCTCCAGGCTGTGGACTTCCCACATCCCTAGAATTTTCCGTGTCTTACAGTCTCAGCTAAACACCATCTTTTTAGGATTATTTGTTACAGTCATTTATTAACAACAGATCGCTGCCATGCTCATCTCCACTCTCTTAGTTATAAACTTGTTCTCTTTTTTCCTTTCTGTATCCCTTGCAAATTTCTACTTCCAACAAGCCTACTGTTATCTCACTTCTGCTATTTTAGGTTCTGTGGCACAAAAACGCTGACTCACAGAAAGCCGTGTTGTAGGAAATATTGGCTCAGCTGAGGAAATAATTCTCCGTTCATTCTTCCACCATGTGCTTTGGTTTTGTTTCTGTCCTTTTTTTTTTTTTTTTTTTTTCCTGTCTGTTGATCTCATGTTATGCCACACATCTAGCACTGTGAAAGATGGAGAGCTATTACTAATACACACGGCACTGGTCAAATGTCTTTCCGTATATATACCCTGGAGTGTTTTATGTACCTGCTAGAAATGTTACACAGAATGCTCACATAGCTCATAAAATTTGGTCTTGTATTGGAAATGTTTTGTGGAAATACGCTGCTTAATCTACTGCAGCGGCTCACAGTTAATGTTGTCAGTGCGCATCAGAGGTTGTGAAGATTATGACTGGTTCAGAGGAGTATGATACGTTATCAAAAGTCCTCAAGATTGAAGCTGAAAGAATGTTCCACAAAATGTAGATAATTGACAGAAAAGGGGAAATTCAGGAGGCTCAGGCAACGTAATCCTTATCACTGGACCCGTGTTGATGCCATGCATCACTCTGAGATAAGTGCCTGCGCGCACCATTTCAAAGCTAAAGGGCTGTATAAAGCAAAACCTGAACCACGCTAGGGTGTGCTTTAGGTGTTAAGCACGTGGGTGAAGAGCAGTGAATGTCTAGGATGAAATTCCAGCTTGTGGGGTGAGAGGGGCGGAAGGGGGAAAAAAAACAACCTACCTCCTATTGACTTCGCAGTGGCTTCAGTCATCGGAGCAAGTTGCCTAATAACACACTGCAGGGAGTGCTTTGGCCATACCATATGGTTCACTGTATGTTTAATGTATCAGAAAATAATGCTTCAGGTCTTCTATATGTGGATATAGCTATCTACAAGAAAACATCTGATGTCTATAACATAAGAAATAGAAAAGTCAAGGACTTCTGAAAGTACTGATTGATATTTTTGGTGATATCATCAGCAAAACCTAATTAGAAGGTGGTTTTCCACAATTGCTGTCCTCCGTATATAAAGTATAGCCCTCCTATAAATAATATCACCATCTTTAAAATACTTTATAATAAACACTAATTTACCCTCCCAATTTTCTTGTGAGATAGATAATTACGTGTTAACAATATCATCATTAGTAGCTGTGTTAGTCCTCTCTTTTTATAGATGGAAGCTCATGCACTGATAATAAACAGCTTGCTGAAGGCCACATGAGGAGCCTTTCAGGACTCTGATTAGAGAGCAAACAGTCCTGGCTCCCAGTCCTCTGCTCGTGTGGAGGAGGAGAACAACGTAGGTATAATAAGAGAAAAACAGGAGCTTAAGTGTCTGTAAGAAAAAGGAATCCTCTTCATATTGGTTGCATTCCTGTGCTGCCAGGAAATATTAAAATACGATGTGATAGTGATAAAGGTAAATACCTAGTAGATTTTGCGCCTTTTGTGCTTGTACTTTTTTTTAGCAATTGTACCACGTAATGTAGACTGTTTTATGAATCACCATGACACTTAAAACACTGAATTTTTGCAACCACATCCTGGTGCCGTGAGATAATCCGTTTTGATCTCAAGCTGCAGCCAGGTATGTCTCGCTTGAAACATCAGAGGTGTGTGATAGCTGCCAGTACCGCACCCTTTTTCGTAATGTTGTTAAAATAAAACAAGTTTGGATTTGCTTGGCCATTGCAGGATGCAAGATGGGAGTCAGAACTCTGCCACGAATGCAGCTTTGCTGTGACCATGTGGCTAATGGCTGTTTCAAGGATCTCAAAGTGGTGAGCTTCCATTTCCTTCGATAGGCACCGTCCTCTTATGCCAGCAAACCCACAGCCAGATGCAGTGGGAGCAGCTCATTTCTTCTATTATGGCCAAGATTTCAGCCCCACTTGTTTAAATATCAGGTTTAACTGGCACTCGCCTGCATATCAAAGGCAGTATGGTAATTTAGGAGGGAAAGTTTGCCCCAGTATTGGCTAGACTTGTCCCTGGTCTCCCTGTTGCACAATGTGCTGCTGAGTCACTGTCATTTCTCACCCAGTAAGAGCATATCACTGGGGCTGTGTTCGTGCAGCACAGGGTAATACAATGCACGCTGTAACCAGGAGAGTCTTTGCATAAACAAGAGCTAAAAATGAACGAAGAACATTCCTGGGTTGCTCGTATTTATTTATGCACTGCCATACATGGGAAGTTTCATTCTGGCACCTAAGCTGCATGGTGGACTGGGCTCGAGCTTGCTTTTCTGAACTCGGTAATCTAATTCCTGCTGATGTTCTGGCATCTCACTCGGCCTTTAGCTTTGTCCCAGTCTGTAGAAGATTTATGGTCAGATAATATACAGATTTAACACAATAGCATAGGTTTTATTATTTGCTGGAAAATGTTAATAAAAAAAAAACCCAAGTATTACAGACGCATTTTAATCCCTGAAGTGATTTTCGAGTAGAATGCATGAATTATTAATTGTTGTTATTGTTATTACTGCAACGCATACCTATCTCACAGGACACTGCGAGGATTAATTAATTCTTGTAAAGATGTAAAAGGCCATATAGGTGTCAAGGGTTATGACTAAAGTGCTTTGAAAATGGAAACCCCTCTGTGAGTGCCAAGTATTATTATTTATGGAGTCCAGGCGGTGTGCTTGGTGCTGTGCAAACACCGGTCCAGTTATTGCAAATATTTGCTTGTATGTGCTTAGTAGGCGGAGTACTCACTGTTACAAGTAATTTCAGCTATTTTAAGGATATGCCTTATAAATATGGCTGTGAGAAGACTTCCCAGAAGTTGAGGTGACGAGACCATGGAAAGTGGCAGCACAAAGTAATGCCCTGCGCGGGCTTGTGAGGTGTTCACTGAGCTGGGGCCGTAGTAATGGAAGAGAAAATGGAACAAAATGGAAGGGGTAAAATTATTGCAGCACACATCTGCCAGAATGCACTTTGCAGATTCTGCAGGGCAGAACATGCATGCAGGTAATCACCAGTTCAGTGCGTGATAATCGAAAGTGAAAGCCTGGCACGCTGGAGTTGTGACTGAACATTTGGTGAACAGGAGACCACAGAAACCTTCAGCCAGATGACTTCAGCTCAGCATGTTGTCGCTGCTCGGCAGATGGATGGGAAGGCAGTGTTTGCAGTTTCTGTGGGCCAAACAAGGCACTCTTGAGGGGTTTTCCCTCCCTCGTTTCTGGGCTTACATCTCCTATTGCTATCTTATGGATGTTTTGCAGCCCCTCCCTTCTTCAGGGCAGTCCTCTACGTGAGGTCCCTTATCGGCTTTCCTTCTGCCTCAGGCTACGTGCATGCTCCCATTCCCCCTTCCTCCACCCACTGTTACTCCTTATCTGCTGCTAACTAGGAAATAAGTCCTTCCGAGTGCTGAGAGGTTAAACTCCTTTAGAAGCATGGACACATCTGAGATGATAACACAGGAAGGTACGAGTGAGTCTCTCGCTACCTCCTCCCCCCCTTCTTACGTTTCCCAACCTTCAGCAAACAGCTCACGTCTTCCTTCAGATGGCAACAACCTTCTCTGAAATTCTGCTGTTGGACTTCATCTTTAAAGCCTACACACCAGTGCTGAGAAGAGAAAGTTGTCCATTTTGCCATCAAAATTGTTACAGAAATAAAGGTTGAACGGTTTGAAATTACAAACATGCTGCCTGGCTTTCTGGAGACTTCAGTTTCCTCATGCAATTTAGTCTTCTTTGAGCACACGGACTGAAGGCCCACGGTTTTCTCAGAATTAAACAATTTTGCGATGCAAAAAAAAACACCAACCCAACGTGCTTTCTGTAAAATGTAAATACTATTCTTCTAAAACAAAGAGAAGCCCATGGACATGACCCTAAAAAATGATCACCGTGAGGTGATGCTGCACCCAGAGGCCCACCCCGTCTGCTTTCATCACGATGTCATGGAGCAGAAGAGTCCCATCAGCCTGGGAGCTGAAGCTCAGGTAATGAAATCTGCCTGCGTTCAGCCGAAACACTTCCTCAGCTCCAGAGTTGGGGTGAGTGTGATTCTCCAGCAGTTTCGAGATCCTAAACAGAAAGAAGCCACGTTTGTGGCCTGAGTGTCCACCATCTTATTGTGTCAGGCTTGGTGGAAGCGCATCCCACAGGAAGGCAGTGATACGGAGGTCCTGTTTTGGCCGTTCTGCAGAAGGGTGGCAATACGGAGGTCCGTTTCAGCCCCGTGTTGGTGGGAGCCTTGCACAGGACCTGGTGCTGCAGTGGGGCCCGTGGTGGTTGGCGGTCACTGCAGCACCCACGAGCGCTGGACCGATGCCCCAGAGCTGCTGCAAAAGCACTGAGTGATGGAAAGGACCGCCCAGTGATGGACGTGGCTCTGATCAACAAAATAATAAACAAACCCGCAACAGAAATTGCGGACAGCTTCACGTTCTGACAATGAGCAGCACGCAGGTAACAGACGGCGTCACGGCGGAGGATCGTCTTTATTCAACAACACGAAAACGGACACGGGCGTCGAGCGGCCCGGCCTGGCTCTCGGTGCCACGGAACCGAGCGCGCCGCCAGCGCCGCACTCACGGGCCGCCATTACCGCCTCTCCCGGACGAACGGCGAGGCCCGCCGGGCTCCTGACCCCGCGCCCGGCCTCCCCGCCCCGCTCCCCTTCCCGCCACGGCCCTCCGCCCTCCTCCCCTCGCGCGCTGCGCTGCGCTGCGCCTGCCTGGAGCGGGCGGAGGGGAAGGGAGGAAGGCGGAGGAGGAGGAGGAGGAGGAGGAGGAGGTGGGGGCCCGGCCGCCGCCCCCCGCCCCGCCGCAGGTTTGTTGTGCCGGGCGGCCGCAGCACGCCGGCCCCGCTCCGCCGCTCCCTCCCGCTCTGCCGTCCCTGCCGGCGGCCCCGCTCCCATTTCCGTGCGGCTGGGCACCCTCTCCCGGCGCGGAGTGTCTGCGAGCCGTTGGCTGCTCCGAGCCGTTTGGCTCCTTCCCTTAGTAACAGCTTTCACATTCTGCCTCAATTCCTCCTCAATCTGAATCACACGCGCACACACACACACAGATATTACTTTTTTTCCTCCTTCCTCGGGACTTAATCTCTAATCCCCCCTCTTTCCCCACCCTCCCCTCCCCCGCTCGCTGGCTCGGGATATAATTGAATATCACAGCGCTGTTTGGTGGCTGCGTGGTGCTGGGTTTTTTTTTTTTTTCTTCCTCCTCCTCCTCCTCCTCCCGTGTGCGCGGCGTTTTTTCCCCCCTCCCCCCTTCCCTCCCCCCCGTTTTTTCCCCCCCTTTTTATCATTATTATTATTTTTTTTTAACCTCTCGCCGTGGACTTAAAATAATAACAATAATAATCATAATAATAATAAAAAAGAAGCCATTCCGCCTCGCGGTGTGTACACACACAGACATGTGCCCGTCTGTCTCTACGGCCGTATAAAAACAACCGCGGAGGAGAGGCGGACGCGGGCGGATTCCTCTCTCGCCTCCGCTCCCGGGGAAGGGGAGCGCCGCCGTCGCCGCCCAGGTAAGCGCCGGGGGATGGGCGCCGCTTCGGGGCCGATCCGGGGGGCTTCGGGGGCGGCGTGGGGGTGCGGGGTGCTCCGCGCGTCCCTTCCCCCAACCCGCGCTGCCGCCGGCCGGCCGCCCCTCCCCCCACCGGGCCGCGTTTTGGGGTGGGGGGGGGAGGGGGGGAAGGTTTAGGGGGGAAAGGCAGCGTTGAGGCGTTGGGGGTGAATGAAATAAAGGAGCCATGGCGAGGCGGGTGCCGGATCGCCTATTTTTAGCTCGATTTGTGTAAAGAGGAGCGCTCCCCTCCCCCCGCTCCCCTCCGTACATATTTACTTCTGGCGGAGGGGGAGGGGAAAGGGAGAAGAGAGAGAGGGAGGGAGGGAGAGAGGAGAAAAAAATTGATTTAAAAAAAAAAAAAGCGGGGGGAAAAAGGCATCGAGCGGAGCTGCGGAGGTACGGGGCCGGGAGGGCGGCGCGGGGGTCCGCAGCGCCCGGCCAGAGGTTGGGGGGGGGGGGGAGGGGCGGCCGTCCGGCCCGGGGCTGCGGGGCCCCGGGAGGAAAGTTTGTGTGTGCGGGTGCCGCACGTGAGCGGTGCGGGAAGTTGGGCGCGGAGGTCGCGGAGAAGTTGGCGAGGGAAGTTGTTGAGCGCTCTCCGGTGCGCTCGGCCGCCTCGTGTTCCTTCGGTGTGAAGCACGGGGGTGACCTGCGGGGCGAGCGCGCAGCCAGGTGCGGTCGGGAGGAGCGGATCTGGGGGCCTTCTGGGATGGGCGTCCCGCGGCACTGAGCGTGGATGGGGCCCTTGGTTGTATCCCGAGGGCTCTGCTGGGCGCTACCCCTGCCTGGGGGGTTGGCTCGGGGCCTTGGTTTGTGCCAAGCCAGCCTGCGTCGAGGCCCAGCGCGGTGGAGTTGGGTTGGGGCCTTCCTTTGGGTGCGTTTGTGTGAGCGCTTCTTTCAGGATGTGTTTTGTTAAGGCTCGGTCCTGCAAACCCTTCTGTACGTCTTCGAACTTTGGTGAGCGGCTGTGGAGGAGAGTACGGTCATTCCTGGGTTGTTCCTGCCGGCCAGAGAGAAGAGGAGCTGTGCTGGTGATGGGTTGTCCATAGGATGCGGGTGGTGCGCTGTGCATCAAAGTAGCAAACTTTCTGTGGTTTCTTGTAGCCATTTCTTTTGCTTTGCCTTTGGTTAAGGCCCAATGGGAGAGCAGCGTGCTCTATTATCTTCCTAAAGTCACCTGGGACCTTATACTGTCACCGTTGTTGGGTTTCTTGGGGAGCGTGGAGTTGGCTCCATAAAAACAAAGGCTGGTGTGGTGCCGTGCCTTGGGAACGTGGTGTTAGAGAGCGCCTGGAAATGCTTGCTCCTCTATCTGTGGGATGGGAGTGTGATGCAAGAGTATGGAAGGAGTTGGGCTTGGTTCTCTTCTGATGCTGTGCAGAAGTTCATAATTTTCCATTCATATGAATATGCACAGCCTTTGCGCGTGTTGATAGCATAAAAAATGTCATAATTACAGTCAAGTTCTCTTGCTTAAGCTTTTTTCCCCTTCAAACAGGTAGTCATGACTTTTTCCCATTATTTTTTTTAATATAGGTACTTTGAGTTTTTACTCTCTATGGTAATTATTGATGTTTGTGCAGTACTTTGAAGTTGTAAGGCATCACGTAAGTGCTAAGTACCCAGGAACAG
Organism: Perdix hodgsoniae; assembly: GCA_035772895.1. NCBI lineage: Eukaryota > Metazoa > Chordata > Aves > Galliformes > Phasianidae > Perdix > Perdix hodgsoniae. The sequence goes on from JAPSGF010000026.1 coordinate 2,690,899, forward strand.
CACTTCAGAGTTCTGTTCCTATCATGAAAGAATTTGATGCTAAAAAGTGCTACGACTCTGTGCATAAAGAAGTTCTGGATGGATTAGGGGAAATGGTCAGAATTGCTTATAATGTTGTTTTCAGGTAATATTTTTTATTTAGGAAGAACAGATCCAAACAACGCAACGCAAACTGAGTTATTTTACTTAACTTGATTTTGGATGCAGAATTTAATTTAACATGGACTTCACGTTCGAGTCAGAATGTGTTTGCTGTTAGAAATTTTGTAGTGGCAATAAAGACCCACATCCTACAAGGATATAATTGTGCAGAAGTCAGGAAGTCCTGTAAAGAAACACACAACTTCATGCACATCAGCAGCCTAGCTCGGCTGAATGAGCTCCACAGATGTCTGTGGAGTCGCACACAGATGAGTGTGTTTTGCATTAGTGGCAGGCAGTGGGATGTGCCTCTTTCTTGATGCTGATGTGTTGGTTTTTTTTTTTGTATCAAAGTGCTATTCAGTGTTCTGGGGAGGCCAAAGTGTGGCCAGTGAGGCACCCTTCCTCAGTACATGTGGAGCCCCAGTTCGTGCCTGCCTGGCCAGCTGTCCCGTCAGCTCCTTGGCCATTTGGGGTCATGGTGCCGTGAGCTCGGTGACTTTGCTGGAGGGGAGTCCTGCTGCTGAGCGAGATGGGGAGGTTGCAGAAATGCCCAGGTGTGTCGTATGGAAGTTCCACTGAGTTCTAAGAACATTCATTTTGTTTATATTGAGAGTTGTGATTGATGCCCTGTGTAGTAACCACCCTTACCGTGTGTTTACGTGTGTGCGTGCAGCATAGTCCTCAATGATGTGTGTGTTTAAAGCTGTAACCATCTGCCCGTGCAAGTATTGTGGGTTGGGAGAGAAGTGAAAGCGTGCGTGCACAGTGCGCTCACGTAGGGCTGCTGCAAGAAGTGAGAATAGGGGAATAGACTTAGTGTGCTCGTTTTCTTAATGTAAGTATTTGTGTTAGGTGAAGACATGTCTGAAGCTTCCTGTTAGGAAGGATGATTGATGGCTCTTCGCAGTGTATTTGTGTTGCATTGCAGCATTAATTTCGCACCTTCAAATTAACAAGCGTTGAAGAAACGGTTCCTACGTTCCTGCCATTGTTTCAGGTATTGCTGTCCTCAGTATGTGCAGCTTTCCAAGCACCGTGGTCTCAAATTAGATGGTCTTAATTTCTGTGAAGTAGCTTAATGAGAAGAGTGACTTTACTAGGAAAAAGTTCATCTAGTGATACCAAACAGAGTGGATGGAGACCGCCTTATTCATCTCGTAATTGGTTTCCTCCAAGATAAAGTATGACAATGAAATAAGGAATAAGAATTATCTTTTGCAGATGAAACTGTAGGGGAATACATTGACTCCATTTTTTTTTTTTTCCTTTTAATTTAGCAAAATTGAATTAGCTGACTTGAGGTAAGAAGCAGTGAGATCGCAGCAGCGTGGCAGTCATTTCAGGAGAGTTGGTGAGTTGAGTATAAAAGTGTGGAAGCCCCGTCTGGAAATCACTGCTGGTTTGTGTGGGAACTACGAGCTGTGTTCTTGTTAGGGTTCTGCCCTGTTTGGCCATAACAGGGAGGCTCTTTGCGTTCTTCTCATGAAAACAAGGCTGAAATGGGTTATACGTGGTTAGCCATGGAGTTTCAATGGCTACGTTTGAACTGGGAGTTGAGTTTTCCTCTGTTTCTGAAAGACCTGTAGAACTGTATTTTAACATATCCTCTGAGGTTGAATTCCAGTACACTTTGCTCTCTCCTTTTTACACCGCTAAGGAGCCTTATAAACTTCTTCCCTGGTAACAAACAAGTGGTCATCCCAACTGGGAGCTTGTGTGGCTGAATGGGAAAACGTGTCCAGCTGCTGGCTTCGCAGGTCCGGCTGGCTTGGCTAGCCAGGGTGCAGCTGGGCCCTGCGGGGCTGCTTGCTAAAGAGACTTCTGAGCTGTGTTCTTACCTTAAGAATAATGATAAAAGTGCTCGGTGAATTGGCATTACTTGGTTTCAGAAGCAGTGCTGTGTGCCTGCCTGGTTCAGCGCCTGCGCAGGGCTGAACTGCGAAGCGGGGGACTGATATGCTTGTGTTTTTAGAGATGCTGAGTCCCCGCAGTTGCGTTTCGAGTTGGCAGTCACCGCGTGTGCTCAGCATCTCAAGACAAGTCTCATGCATGGCTTGCTGGCTTTTGCAAAATCCCATTAGGGTGTAGTTTCTGTTTCTGGAAGTTGTATTAGTAAAGGCTGTGTTGTGTGCTGTGGCTTGTGTTTATTGTAATTCTCAAGACTCCATGTTGCAAAGAAGCAATCGTGTTTGTTCATATTGTCTGGCATTAAAAAATTTAGAATCATCCGTAGAAGAAACATATTTTTCTCCTTTTAGTGATCTTGGAGATACATCTCTGTCTCTTTTCAGCGTAGGCACACATAACAGACCCTCCACATCCCATGCTCTGTGCAGAACCACACACAGTGCTGTTTCAGCTGGCTGGAGGTGCGGAGGCACTGGACTGGTCATTGGAGCGGTGCGGTCCTTGGCTGGGCTGCTTCCAGCTGTCTGCAGCTCGTGCTGGGACTCCTTTAACCCGTTGGTAGGCTGGCAGAGGGACTGAGTCGCTTCCCTGCCTTTGTGTGAGTCTGCCATGGAGCTGGTGACCCACTGCAGATTGTGCGAGTTGGGACTGTGTGGCATGTTTTGTTGTAGAGGCGTTCAGGAGAATTGCGGAGCATTTTCCCAAAGTTACGAGGGGAAAGGGTCAGACTTTTACTATTTATGAATATGTGGTGACTGAACCACAGGAATTGTCAAGGTTTGGAGCTGTAGATATATAAGCTGTCCCTGAAGCTGCGTCCCTTTGACGTTACTGGTGTTAAAGTTCGGGTCCACGGATAACCTCTCACCAAGCTTGGAGCTGGAAACTGATGGCAGGCACACATGGGGTGGATTCCAGTTCCCTGGTGGTTCCCTGAGAGTATCAGGCAAAGACTTTGATTCCTAGAAGTCTTCTAGACTGGCGCAGAGGAAGTGCAGTGAGTTTTGTGTGCCTTCTGTGGGCATTTTTTGACCAGACTGGTAGGTGCTTGAGTGTCAGCATGTCTTCTGGAAAGTACATTTCTTGCCTCGAAAAAGAGCGATGCAAATATTAAATATTTTTTTTCATTTATCATTGGTAATGGTCTAACCTACAGTTGTGTTGGGCCAGGTGAGAATTGTTGCTATTAGTTTCAGTGGTTGGCAGCATTAAGTGCAGCTGAAAATGTTACATTGAAGAACCAATTGATGTCATCTGAACTGAGTCTGTTTGCTGACCCCCTCCCCCTTTCTGGGTCTGCTGAACTCACAGAAATGATGACAACTTTACCTCTTTTAGATTAAGTCTAAATTTGTAGGAAAAAATAGTTTTGCTTTTGCGTAGACCTATGGGGGAAATAACAAGAGATCTGGGTCAAAAAAGTAGGGCATGCAAGATATAGAAGCTGTTGGAGTGCATTTATTTGTCCTGTGCTAGGTTAAAGGAAGTGTTGGTGCTTTCGGTTTGGCAGTGTGTCCTGCGCTGCCGTGAGCTGCAAAGGGAACACGGCTGTTAAACGAGGAATCGCAGCTAATTTTTGTCTGGATGTCAACATTCTTCTCCAGCGCGGGATTTTTTTGCTTGGATGTTAACACAAACATGCATTCCTAAAATGCAAACTATTGGCGATAAATTTTAATTAGGAAGCGTTCTGTGAAAATGTGGAATTTTGCCACGGTGACTGTTTGTGAATCTGCAACGTGTTTGCTTCGGAGTTGTGTTTGTTCAGATTTAATACTTTGTCATGTACTTTCAGAGCAAAGTTAGCACAGATGCGGATGGAGGAAAATGAAGAACGGTGTTGTCAAACCGTCTATTAATGTTGGCATGAAATAAATTGTGCTGCAAACACACGTTGTGTAGCAACAGGTAAGCTGTTTCCCACGGCTGATGCAGCAGACCTGAGGTGTACAGGAGCAGGGCCTGTGCTCTCTTTACAGCGGGAGTGTTTTGCTGATGCAGATGTGGAACCTGATTTTTCACTGTGTTTCAAATGCGCAACTGTATTTCTTCAATCTGGCACATCGTGGTTAGACTGTAAATTTCCAGCACTGTGCAAGATGAGTAAATGTAGAAATACAAAACTTCCGTATGTTTAATTGCAATTAGAAGAGAAAGCCAGAGTGAAACAGCCTACTAAGCAGTTCTGGTAAGCTCAATCTGATAGCAGGAACGGATATCTAAATGTAGCTGATTAATGTAAACCAACTTTTTTTAACAGCTTTCATCATTATAGTAAATACTTGTCTCAAGTGGTTGAGTTGTAAGAAAAATGCTCTGTATGTCTGTTACCGTCTTCCACGGCAAATTCTGAATGGCCTTTGATTACATTAGAAATATCAATGTGTTTATTGTACTGTTGGCAGAGGCCATGGTAGTCGGTTCCTCTGCTGTCTGCACATGCAAGGTTATTTTGATATGGGTTGATTCTGGTTCTTCGAGGGCCTCTATAAGATTCTGCCTTATAATGCACACAATACAAAATGCGTTAGGAATGAAGGTGTGGGAGTGTTTTGTCAGATCCCTCCTTGGCTGTTTGTTGGATGCCTGGGCACTCAGGTACATTGTTTTCTGGCAAAACAGATGAGTGTTGTTTATCTCCTAGAAATGAGCCCTCTGCTTTCTGCGGGCAGCAGGTTGGGGGTTCCCATCACCTTACCCCCACGTTGGGCCAACCACGGTGTTGTGCTGCAGCGGGGCTGGGACAGGCATGCTGGGGGTGGCACAGCTGCCCTTGGAACCATCCTGTTTGCATGGACAGAATCACTAAAGAGAGTTTTAAATGAAGCGAGGGCTCAAAGGAGTTTTGAAATAGCCCACGAGATGTTCCAACTAATTCTTTGGTGCTGCTGATGACTTGCTACAAGGGCTCTACAGGTATGGGAAGTGTCGGCCTTTACCCAGGAGCGCTTCCATCACACAGACTGAGGCTTTCTGTTCTGCTAAACTACCAGCCAGCATCAGAGCTTGTGTATGTTGGACCTTGATAAATGCAGCTTTCTGCTGCTCCTTAGCATGTTAAATATGCAAAACCTTGTTGGTGTGTGCATCTGTTCACGTGCTCCCTGCTTTCCTTGCTGCCTTGTGTAACTGCCTGCTCCTGGGATGGAGCTTTCCAAGGGAAAGGAAAGAAATGCTATGTTTTCCAAAATGTTTTCAGTGATCAAATTAATCAGATTTCATTTGCATTATATTACTATAAATGGTAACTTTGGAACTGTAATGTACATCCACATGCCCATGGCTGTCTGGTTCTATTTGTTAGGTCAGAAGAATAGGAGAGCGCTGTTGGGGCTACTGCTGTTGTGTATCATTAAAGGAACCCTCTGAGGCCCTGCTAATTAACACAAGTGGTGTAGGGCTGTGCTGCTCTCCTCTTGTGAACATGCACACCTTCCTGCAGGCTCCTTCCCCTGTTTGCTGTTGCAGGCTTTGCTGCTGCACATGGGGCTCTGTCTCGGGCACTGCACTTTGCATCATTTCATTGTAATCCCTTCCTAAGTCTATTTGTTTTTCTAATCTCCCCTTTTTTGTTTTGATTTCCTTCTTTTCTTTTTCTGCTCCTGTGATTTTTTTGGACTGTTCTTTCACCTTCTCCCCATCCATTCTTCAGTCAGTGCCTTGCTCCAGACTTGTGCCTTTCCCTCGTCACCTTTTTGCCTCTCCTGCTTTTGTCTTTCTGCCCCTTTCTCCCACCTTCAGCTGAGCGGGTACAGAGGAGCTGCCCCTCCTGTGCAGCCCATGGTGCGGCGGCGGTGCCACCAGGAGCTCTGACTGCCGCTGGCAGAGGGGAGACGGGGCCGACAGGGTTTGGCAGGGCCTTTAATTGATAAAAATAATCCTGGCTTCCCACGTAAAGCATCGATCCAAGGCTTGCTCAAGTCAAAGGGAGGCTTTAGAGGAGGTTGGCATGGGTGTTTAGTGAGAGCGCAAGAGGCTGAAGAAGTTTGAATGGAAAGCTCAGTGCGCTGCGAGGTGAGCTTTGTGAAATAAAGGATTTCGTGCCATGAATTTTACTGGCATTGTGACTTGAAATGAACAAAAACAAAGTCGTGATGAAATCAGTCATGGCCTTATCTTATTGTGTTTATTGTGGGTAGTGTTGACAAGTCACATGCCCCATTGTTCGAGGTGAACAAATATAGCTTTGATACTGCAAGCTGATACGTGCGGACAGCCGCCTTTGTCCTGCGCTGCACAGATGAGTTTGCAGTATTGTGACTTCAGAGCTGAATGCTCGTCTTTGGAGAACTCATGTTTCAACTTAATCCTGAAACAGCCTAATATGCATCATATTCTGTTGCTTGATATCTAAGTGCTTTTTTTTATTCATCAACTTTTTTTGCGGAACATAAAATAAGAGGTTAATGTATCATAAACTTTGTTGCACTTGTTGCCCAGTAAAGCCTATGGATGAGGAGCTCTTACTGTCCCTCTGGCGTATATGTGCTTGGGTTGAAAGAATGCAAGGTGTGCTTTTAAGTGCGGCAGTAACAGATTTCTTCTTGAAACTCTCCTGCATCCGCATCCCTTAATCTTGGTCATAGTGAACCTCATTGCTACTGAAGCCCGCAGGTCGTGGATCGTCTCTGAATTGCTTTTACTGTTGGTGAATTCCTGTAATTAGGATATATGTAGTGTAACTAGAATATATGTAATAGGGACTTGCTGCAGGGGCAGACTTAGCTGTAGATGTAATCATGCAGTGGTATCTGGGGGAGAATCCCATTGAAATTGCCTGGGGATGATCAGAAAGATTGGTCTGTCTACAACAGTTTCTTCGTTGTTTTTAGCACATCTTAATGATGCCAGTGTAGTTGATTGTACAGTGTTTTTAATTCTTAGAATATATTTGTTTGCTTTTTCTTGTTGTTAGCTTGTGACCTTGCTTGAGATAGTCTTTTTTCCTCTTCAGAGACTGGTCTTTGCAGTGTATTTCATGCAAACAGAATTCAACAGGGTGGTACTCCAGGCAGGTGCTACTTATAATACATACAATAATAATAGCAGCACCAAGGCTGCTGGTGGCTGCGGCTGCTGCTGCCTTGCCTGCTTGTGACAGTGTCAGCTGTGTGTCTGCCTGCCCCAGCAGCAGGAGGCTCCTCCAGTTGTGGTGGCTTACAGTCTGTAAAGTACCACCCTAATTCCAATACAGAATGAATGGCAAGCTTTTGTTATCCTAATGTGGGTGCTGTATGATAGTGGAATGTATACTGTGGGTCACTGTGTGATGTTTTCTCACCTCTTCTGAGCTCTGCTGCAGTTTGCCCATCCAGTTCCATACGTGGCAGGGGCTGCGTGAAGGACTTACCTCCTGGTTATACGTGTCAGAGGCTTTGGTAGTCATGCAGGGTGCAGAGCTGTGTTAGATCAGGCTTTGTGCTTCATGAAGTTAGGTGTGTTTGTGACCTTAGTAAGGGCAAGATGGAATGCTGTATTAGACACTGGTGTGTGCTCTTCTTGGCCTTCCTGTACGTAGTGCTCGTGCTCCTCAAAATGCCTTGCTGCTTGCATTTGTGCATATGTGGAATGGACATAAGTAGCGACGTGGTCTTTGTCGCATGGTTGTGGTTCCACTTGGCCTGCTCTTCCTTAGTAACTTCCCAGGGTGGCTTTTGCTGAACATGGGGAATCTCATCAGTTTGGGAATAGTACTGAAAGTTGTCTACAGTGCTTTTTGCTATTGTCTAGCATACTTCTGTTTTGTAGCTTCTTATTTTCACTGTACTCTGCACTGAGGAGTATCTTTTGGTTAATTTAAAAAGAAAATCGTGCCAGCACTGTAATAAATTCCTTAAACATTGCAGGAAAGCATTTATACTCACCGAGTAGTGTGGCTTGAAGTTAAAAGAGTGAATTTACAGTGCACTCACATTTTTTGGAATGACTCCAGAATGCAAGTGTTTTATTCCTGTTTAGCGTAATCCTTTTTTAGCAGATAGAACTGTTGTCGTGGTCCTAATTGATAAAAATTAAAAAATAAAAATAAAAAAAAAAGGCTTTTAAGTGTGATCCTTGGGTATTTTTGAAAGAGCTGAGTGAACTCCTTTCCTTGGTGAGCCATTTTCTGGTGTTTGGAGGCAGTGGACGTGTTCTTTGTAAGACATATATTATCACTCTATTTAAGTAGATTCAGGTTCTCTGGAAGTGATCCAAGCTCCAGGAAAGAAAAATATTAGTGTGTGCGGTGAGGGAAAGGGTTTCCCTTTATTTTGGAATTTGCTTGTCATGTTTAGCAAGTAAGCCATTTGCAGATGCATTAAGGCTCTGTGAAGCTCATTTTAGGGGCTGACGGTTTTTCAGTCTCGGTTTGAATGGAAAGATTTACATTTAATGTTTCAGATTTTTTGTTTTAAATAGCCAGGGATATGTACATTTGTTAAGTTGTAATTTGAGTGCCACACGTGTTTCGGGAGAATAAAAAGCAAACTGTTTAAAATGATGACAACAGTGGGTAGCATTTTTTTTTTTTTAATTTTTCTATAACCAGACATTTGCCTCAATGTCTGAAATGCTTTGTTGTGTCCTTAAAATCGTTGAAGTTTAAGTGAAGTAGCCTTTGCTTGGAAGACTTAAGTGTTTGCAGCGTGTTGTGTAATCCAAATAAACAGTTCTGCACTCCTTAAACACCACTTTATGTTTTAGTTCTGAATTCCAGCAAAGCACCATTCCAGCACATGAAGCTGCTCCGAGGGAAGCTGGGGGGCACTGCTGCTGTACCTCAGCTGTAGCAAAGTGCGAGGTTGGGTGGAAAGGCTGTGTGTGGTGGTATGGAGCAGTGCTCCGTGGGGACCTCCGGCACACCGTGCTCACATTGAAGTTCTTCTGCCTTCCGGGAGGAAGGCAGCAGCCATTGAAGCCTGTTACGACTTCAAGGCTTTATTTCAGGGGGTTGGGTTGCAGCTTTCTAGGCTTGGCTTATGCCTGAACTCCAGTGCTGTGCACACACGCTTGGCTCGGTCAGTCAGTTTGGCCTGTTGACCAAAGCAGGTTGAGCTCCTGGGATTTTTATTTAAGGACAGCTGGACTTTCCATTGGGTGCGTGTGTGTTCTTCAGCGCAGGACAAGCTGCAGCATCTAGCAGCGGGGCTTTGAAGTCTGCAGCTACTGAGGGCTGAGGCAGGGGTGCAGCAAAGAGGAGCCCTGGGCTGGAGCGCTCCCCTCTCCACGCTGCTGGAGTGCTGCAGGTTGAGGCCTTCCTTCCCTGCTCCCCTCCTGCCACAGCTGCCAAACAGGATGGTTTTCTGACACCTTTCCAAAGCACTTCTCACAGTGTTGGTTGGGAACCAAATGTCGTCTTTGCTCCCAGTCACTGTAGTCATCGAGCTGTGGTTTAGGAATTATTTTTTTACATCAATGTACATTTTGGATTATTTTCCTACAATGCTTTATTTAGACTTCTGACATCTTAATGACTGAAAATCTCAGCTGGTTTTGTTTGGAACTCCTTATTCCTCGGGCAGAAATCAGACCTGAAAATGTATTCCACTGAAGTTGGTGAGGGAAAAGCTCTCTGGTAGCATTGCTGAGTTGTTGAGATCAGCTCTGAATTGCCAGATAGTGTAATTTTCTTCTAAGAAGCGCCTTCCCCCCACCCTCCCTAGCAAGCCCTCAAGTGTTCTTTGTGTGAGTGTGCTATATGATCTCTAATTATATGATCACATACCATTCTGCAAATAGTGCAATGCAATAGCATAGAATTAATTCCAGGATCTTGTAGAGGACTATTCAGCAGTCTGCCTTAAGCCCTCGTCTTGCAGGCTGGTTTGTGGAAATCAACTCCTTCTCCTCCCAGAAGCAGTGTTTACTGTAGCTCTGTGTCAGAGCTGGGTTCAGAGCTCGTTACGGAATCTGGGCTTGGGATGTCATTTCTGAAAGTTGCCATTTAAATGCTCTTATACAACATATGCATATTAAGTAGGATAGCAGAATAACAGTGAAATTGCTCACCTAGGTCTGCAGATGAATTACCATAATTAACTGCTTCTTCCCATGAATTGCACCTAACGAGGGCTGTGCTGTTGGCTGAAAATAAATTGCATAATGCATTACTGGTGACTAAATTATTTACATACCTTAGAGAGGAGATGGTATAAGAAGTCTGCAAAATAAGTGCTGGGCCATTATGAAAATGAAGTGGGGAATAAAAAGAAGAATCAGAGAGAGAACATGGCACAGTCCGCATTTTCCTGGGTCGATGAGGAGTATTGTATTTGGTTTGCAATATAGTGTGTGATTTCATATTTACGCATTTATCTCGTGGCATCGCGTAGAGTGTACGTGCAGAGGGCAGTTAGGTCTGTGCATACAACACCGGGCCTAGCATGGTTACAGTTTGCATTTATTTGGTTTTTGTTGCTTCACTATGGTCACAGAATACGCCAAGCATGTTTCAAAAGCAAAAGCGGGTAAATAAATTAAAAACAAGCTGTGCAACTTAGTAAATGCTTGCTGTTCTGTGCTTCCATATGAAGTATCTTTTATGTTACTGTTCTGTGTTGTGAGGCATGCAGGGATTTCTGGTCTGTGTGTATGGCCTGGTTTTTATAACATCATCCTTGGCCAGGAATAACTTTAAAAGCACAGTATTTTGCATATGTAGATAATGCAGATTTTTTTAAGGACCTGTTTATGGGTGTATATTGTAAGAGGTGGTTCCTGCAGAAGTGTCCTTGCCTGTGTGGACACATTCAGTTCACTTTTTCCAAATGTGTGGAATGTTTTTGAGCACTTCCAGCACTATTTTGTGATGCTCTTCACAGTGACGCGTGGCTCACGCTACTGCAAATATGCCATGTGCAGTAAATACTGCAGAGGACAAGATTGAGCCATTTTTTTTCTTTTTAGTTTACATTTCTGCTTTCCTCCCATGCCAGGGCATATTCTGGAGTGTGCATTCCTTATGCATCAAGCTCTGGTGCGAGTGCTGAGTTCTGTAGGTGAACACAGAGAGATGGAGGTGCTGGTAGTGTCCTGTGTGGGACAAGGAGCGCTCGTTTCAGTGACCTGTAGCTGTGTTCACATCGCTTTGGCTGCTTGGTTGGGTGGAATTTTCTGTACATCACCAAAGAGAAATGTTTTGAAACGAAGAAAAAAAAACTGAGGAAAAAAATTATGAATGCTTACTGAAGACTGAGGCTGTGAGAACCTATTAGGAAGCATGAGTAGAAGGGCAAGGCTTTCTGTTTAGGGTATAATTATGGGTATGGAATAATTGTGAAGTTGCCGATGAGAGAATGTTCGGTTTTGCATCATAGGCTGCTGAGTCCCAGCTGAGCAAGGATGGAATTCATCTTGGCTAATGTCTGCTCCTTTCTTGAATTCATTTAGAGAAAGGCATGAAATCTGTGTATTTTTACCTCAATCTCTTCGTATTTAAAAAAAATGTATTTTATTTTCTTAGATTCAAAAATGTAAGGATACCTGAGCAAGCTGCTGGTTCTTCATGTAATTAATCATACAATAAATACAGTTAAATTGAAATCACTTCCATAGGAAGCTGGCTGTCTGCCCGGACATCTGACGTCATCTAGGAAGCACGCACTCAGTTTGGACAACTGGTTTTGGCACAGTGCTGGGAAAGTCACTGTGGTTGGGTTCTTCATGTCTGCATGGAAGCGAGCTCCAAAGCTGCTCCTCCTAATTCCTTCCTCGGCATCTCTCTTCCCTTGGACGCCTTTCTTTGAGTGTTTGAGTAGCCCTGCTGCCGTAGGTGTGAGGAGGGTAAGGCCAACCCTCAGTCATTAAAGTCTGCTTTCATATGCGATGAGAAGTTTCCATTCAGCCTTCTAGATGTTTGTGTCGGTACCTAAGTGGGGACAAGGACTTGGCTATGGCCAAAACAATTCTTGGTAGAACGGTACGAGGAGTGATGTCTCATTAAAAAAGAATATATTGTGCCAATACAAAAATCATGTTTATTTCCAGTTCTAGAGTTGTATAAATATGGATGCTAGACATATGCTGAGTATTGCTTTAGTAGAAATACTGAAATTGCTTTTACTCAAGTTAATAAATCCCAGAGTTAGGAAGGAGAGTAGTGGAGTGATGGGTAGAAGCAAGACAAATGAAATGAGCAGTAGAAATCAAACGGTGGGAGAGATGTCTGAATATATTTTCACAAGAAGGCAATTGCATAATATTACTCAATAAATTAGGCTTTTATCTACTTACGCTTGTTTTAAGGGCATGACAGAATAAATACAACTGCTGAAATCCTTGCATCAGGCAACTAATTATGCTTTTCCTTTTCTTTAAGTGAATGGAGGAGTGGTGAACGTACATTGGATTGGCAGTAGTGAGAGCTGTGTCTGCAGAATAAATGCTGCCTGGAATGCAGAACTTGCTGTACCATTGGGCCAGTTGGAGGGGTAGCCCAAATTATAAAAGGCTTTTCTGTCTTCAAGTTCTTACAGCTCTGCAGAATTTGTTCTTGGAAGACAGTTACTGCTTGTGATACAGTGTCTTTTTTTTTTTAACTGTTATTTTTTTGAAACAGTAAATCCATCTCAGTGAAGTTCTCCAAAGCAAAACAACATCAAACCCGTAAAATAATGCTGCACAGTTTCTCCTTTCAAACTCCTCCTTGCTGCTTGAGCATATAATTATCGATTACAACAGCAGTAATGTTTGCTCAACACCTGTAGCTTCTCGCTAGTGTCGACCTTTCTCAATAAAAAAGCATTCTTCACTCGCTGCCAGTAGAGCAGCCAGCTCCTCCAGCACATTCCCAACTGTTTCAGCTTTATCCAGGCCTAATACCAAAACCAGGTTCTTCTGTGGGCACATCCACCTGTTTATACATTCTGACCCTAGTGTAGATATGGTTTACTTCATTATTTTTTAAAGGGAGTATTGATAGAAATGTTATAATAGCATTCTGTGGTGGGTAGCTTAAGCAAGATGAGCAGGGAAGAATTTCTGATCAAACTAGCTCAATTATATATGCTTTTTTTTTCTTCTTAAGGCATATTTGCTATGCGTATACTGAGGTGGAAAAGTTGCAGTGTTTTGAATGCTGTCCAGAACCATCAGGGAACTCACTGAGTTTCTGTGGTGGTTGTACCTATTTTGATGCTCTGGTGACCCGGTATAATGACTGCAATGGGGCGGCATGGAAAGGCTGATGGACTTCTTTATTTATGGGCTAATTTTTTTGTTGTTTGTTATGTTAACATAATTCACAGCAAGATTCTTATAAAGTTACATTTTTGTGAAATATTTATTTTATATTTCATGGAATGTCCCAGCTGTTGTGATAGGCATGCAAAATAATTGAAACAAATGATATGCAAACAATTGTTTGAATACCTTGGCACTGCAGTACGCACGGCAGGACGCCATCAGCCTGCTGGGGTGAGTTACCAGCCCATGGCTGTGACCCTGTGGTCGGGGCTCTGCCTCCTCAAGTGTCTGTAGGCCCAGTTTCCTCGTGTTGCCAAGTCTGCTGAGTCTCGGACTGATGTCTTGTCCCCAGCTGATCTTAATCACCCTACATGTATTGCAGTGTAGATCTGTCTGTAGTTCAGAATAATTTATCTTTTAAAATCAGACTTCACTTAGGAAAATATGTGGCTTGCAAAGAGACTTCTATTTTCATTTGTCTCTCGTGGTGATGAGATGTACTTCGTAGCTTGAGAGGTCTCATCTTGAATTGACTTCCTTTGAGTCTAAGTTCATTCTGACAGCATGGTTGGCTTTGATCCCAGCCTTTTCTGGGAGAAAGTCTTGTAATGGTATGGGTGGCCTGTGGACAGATCTGATAAGAGGCAGTTTCTTATGTTTTGTGAACAGGTCAGGCTGGAACTGACAAATACAAGTTGACGTAGGCTTTAAGCAGGGAGGAGACTAGGTAGGTGTTACTGAAGGTAAAAATTGGGATGGTGTTGGGAATGGCTGTGGTGTGAGAAGTTACTGAAGAAAGACTGTGAAGGTGGTTCTTAAGGAGTTACTGCTGGAAGATACGTGAGGTGCTTTACTGTCATACCAAGCTGTATTTGAGTGTCTTCTGTGTCTTATCAATACACCACAATTGAAGGAACTTACTTACTTTGTCTGCTTTCGGGCTGCAGTGGGTATGGATGTTTAATGACAAGTTTCAGGATTTTTAGTTGAGGATGGTCAAGGCCTTGGACGGTCCAGGGGCGAAGTCGCATACAGTGTGTGTGGTTTTGGAGTAGGAGGGGATGGGCTCACTTGAGGAGAACACTTGCTGGTTTGATGGGTGATTATGAAGAGCTAGGCAAGTACTTGTTTAAGTTGGTTCACCAAATTAATTTCAGGTCTACCTGATGGATCCGAACCATTAAGCTGCGTGTTTGAATGGAGGGCACTGAACTGGTTTTACTTGCTCATAACTTCTGGTTCTGGTCTTTCTTGTGCAGCATTGCATAGCTGGGTGTTAGGCAGGACCTGTTCTTCATCAGTGATGACTTCCTGCAGCGTTTTTTGGAGCTGTTTGTTCCTGGAAATGATAAGCTTTGAGTGGCAATAGGATATTTTGCTATTTTTGTAGTTACTCTGCGTAACAAGTGTAAACAGCTGTGCAGTTTCAGACAGCAAATACTGAAGAACCCAAAATCTGCATGCTACGGTTGAAGCTTTCTGTTGTAATTGCCCACGATACATGGCCAGATGGAAAATCGCACAAAGATTGGAAGGGTTGGCTGGGTCTGTGTGGCTCAAGCAGACACCCAGGGTGGTTGGCCAGGACCACATCCCGGTGGTCCTGCCATGGTCTGCATTCATATTCATCTTTCTGGTTTTACTGTGATGTAAAGACTGCATAAATTGTCTAAGCTATCTAAAAATGCAGGCAGAGCTAGGCGCAGGCCTGGGCTCCTCATTTGTGCTGTTTGCCTGTTGCATTTCCAGGGAATGGGCAAGGATGTGACATGACAGATTCGCAGCCTTTGGGAGGAGAACGTGAGGTGTGCCACGTTACATCCACATCTCTTCCTCTGTTTTATACTAATTTAATTCAGCTACTTAATTTCTTCCCAGCTCCTTGCTTTGTCCTATATGGCAGCCTTGTGGGGTTCTACCTTCAGCTGAAGGAGCCCTTGGTTTGGTTCCGCTGGGGTCTTTCGAGTGAGTGCAGGAACAAGCAAACTTCCAAACATTTTCTGGAAGTGAACTTCTGACAGCAACACTCAGTTCAGGTGACTGAAGAAATGGAAACTGCTTTGTGCAAATGGTGGACTTTTACACCTCTGTGTGATTTGCTCTTTGGATTCCCTGATGACAGTTCTCAGTCTGTCCTTCAGGCTTGCACTTAACTGGGTATGTGTTCACTGAATATTCTCCCTCATAACAACCAAAATGCTTGTTTGCTCGTGCATGGCTCATGGCAATTTTAGGTATGCCTCTGCAGTGAGGAAATATGTAGTCATTAAACTAGAGGAAACTTGAACACAGCTCGCTCCAGGCAGCTTATTGTAAGGTTGGTTAATTATTTCTTTTTTTTTTTTTCCTTAGCAGCAGAAGAAACCTAGAGTAGTACAAACTTTCAGTTCTTTTTCTTGCTGCTATTTCTTGCCTCTTCTTCCTTGTTCCATTTGCTGTATTACACAATTTTAGGGCTATTAGCTTACCAGACATTCTGCTTTAGCGGAGATGAAAATAGTAACCTGAGTAATACCATACACCAGGGATGGCACGGACACCACCTTCTCTGGGTCAGAGTTTGAAGCTTTGAGCCTGCAGTTTAGCAGAGGCTGGGTGATGTGCCTGTCCCTGCTGCTCCAGTTCTGGGAGGTGGTAAGGAGCAAAGGGCTGGAGGTGGAAGCCAGGGATGCAGGGGTGGCTTCGGCCCCAGGAAGGCATTGGGTGGGATTTGAGGCCTGGAGAAAAGATGGCTGGAAGGTGTCAAGGCAGTAGATGGAGGTGGTGGAGGACGAGTAGTTGACAGGGTAAAAGCTCCTTTCAAAATGATTGGGACCATTTGGTTTATGTTAACACATTTTTCTTCACAGTTGGGGAGGAGTGCAAATAAACTAGGTCACCTCATGCGAGCCTTGTTAAGAGAAACAGGAAAAAAATGGCTAAGAGTTGTAGGAGAAACTATGGGAGGCATCAAGGATAAAATTGTATGATCGGGTTTGTGATTTCTGAAGTGATTATTTTTATTGGATATGCGGCGTTAACTTAGAGAGACACCATGGGTTTTATTTTCCCTGATGCTGTAGTTAATGATTATCTTGTTTCTTCTGGAGAGTGAGAAACAACAGTGATTGACTGTGGCTGGTAGCTTGGAAATGTCTGTGGCTCGGTGAGAAGCAGTGAGACATCTCTGCAAAGAACAGAAAAATCTCTAGAGCAGGAGAACCATAAAATCTTCCAGTGTATTTCCTGAAGTTCTTGCAGGTTCACACCAAAGAGAAAGCAAAAGCAATATTAGAGAACCTCCTTTGCTTGTACCTTCCAATCTGTACCAAAAATGAATTTCCTGACTTAAAATTAAACATAGGCATTTGTTAGGACAGTGCTGCTTTGCTGTGGGTAACGTGGGGAAGTTGCTCACTTAGTGTATTAATGGAGGCATGCATGTTGAACTCCCTTTTCTTCCATTCCTTTTTGATTCTTAGAGCAGGAATAGGAATTGGATCACACCTTTTCCCCTACTGTTGCAGGATGAGGAATAGGACAAAAAGGTGGGTCAGGCTCTGGTATGAGGGCTGCTACTGGGGTGCACAGGAACCAGGGCTGTTACTTCCCTGCAGGCTTCTGGTTCTACACAGCTATCTCTTCATCCTCTATAAAGTTCAGCTCTAATTTTTTTTTCTCATGGCAGGAAGACAAGGTGTGGAGATGAAATAACCATAGTAGCCAAGGGAAGATTTGGCACATTTCCGCTTACTGTACTGTACTTTCCCTTCTGTTGGCATGGGCGATCCTTGCAGCAGAAGTTTATAGTGTTGGCACATTTCCTTGTATACTTGATGCTGGTCTCAGCATTTCATGTCCTTGAGGCAGAACAGTTCCAGAAGCTCATCCTGCTGAAGGGAAAACAAGCTCATCTCTTGTGTGTCTTCAGTAAGACCTTAGTGAAGCATCCAGCCGAGAGGAAAGCAGCGGCATCCCTACAGTCAGAATCAACAGCAGGAGTTTTGTTAAGCAGACTCGTGGTCTTTAGTTTGTGGGTGGGAGAAACCCAGCAGAGCTGACTGAGGTCATGGGAGAGGTTTGTAGGATGGGGAGTGTTACACTGAGGGTCGTCAGGAGGTGTTTGTTGTTTCTGCAATGCTAAAGCTAAAGGCATCAAACAAAACTAGAAGGCTGTGTCCAAAAAAAGGAATGTTTGGTGTATTTTTTAGAGTATCCCTGCAGAGTTCTTTGTGTCAGAACACGGTAATGCTAAAAAGTTTGCAAATTCAAAAAGCCATTATATATATTAATGGAAGAGAAACTCACCTGGAGCTACTGAGCACACAGTTTTTATAGTAGACATGGAAAAGGAGACTTTTGAAGAGGGATTCAGAGGAGACTTGTGAATCTGGGAGCCCCTCTCCTAATGAGCACTGTGTGAGAAAGTGTGCTGATGCTCATTTGAGTCAAGTATGTTGTTAGCTGCTTGGCATTAGCTGGAGTCAGCTCTTTGGTACCAAGTCAGTGATAAGCAAAGTGCAAAGGCCTTTCTTCCTTATTAAAAGGGAGCCTGGTGTGTTGTGCTTGAGGGAGTGGGGTGTGAAGCTGACAGAGGAATACAAAGAGGTGAGGCAAGGTAAAAGATGATGAACTTTTCAGAGGGGTCCTAAGCAGGTCTGAGTGGGGCAAGCTTGATGTTTGTAAGGACCAGCATAAGCTCAGGCAGAAGATGACAGCAGTCTCAGCAAGGATGTCTCTCACCTGGATGGCTGTTCTATAGAAGCACTGTGCACAAAGATCTGCAAAATGTGGATGTCATCTAGTTCACCTGAAGTCCATGTAAATATGGAGGGGTGTAGACCAGTAGAAGTGTGTTTTGCTTTTTAATGAATGGCATAAATGTTTTGCATCTTGTGTATGTATGTGCTTAAGCTTGCTGGAGATATGCGGTTAGAGTCCAAGTGTATGGAAACCATTTCAATTAAGGATGGCATTGTTATTTTGTTTTTATTTCTCTTTGCTTAACATTCAAGGAGCTTTCAGATATTGTCTCAGACTTCCAAGAGTGTCTGGGCTCACTTCTCTTGGTTGTTTAAGGGGAGGACATTCAGACTGCATAGTCTTAGTTAACAAGATTTTTAATGGAGAACAAGAGAAATGGAGTGATGGTGTATGTCAGATATGAAACAGGCTGCCTGTAAGCCTGTATTCTAAGTATGTGCTTTAATTAATTTAATGATCACTTTAGGTGATTGTTATAGAAATAGAGTATGCTGGGATCTGCCAAGTATTGCTCTGGTGCATGTCATAGGTTCATAATTTTGGATTTTTTTTTTGTGGTGGTGGTTTTTCTGTGGGAAGAAATTTTGCACTGGGCTGCTATTTAGCTAAAGAGAAGAGAGAGGAACTTTGCAGGTATTTCAAAAATCTGGAAGCACTGTAAACACCACTCCGCCAAATTAACCCTGCATTAACCTCAGGTGAAGGTGGTTTATAACATAACATTTTCAAGAGAATTCTGTTTAGCAACGCGAAACTTAATTTGTGTCTATGGAAACGTTAGAAGCCTTGTAAAAACCAGAGTTTTGCTATGTGTTTACATTATGAATCCTCCAACGAATCTTGGTGTATTTGCAGGATGGGATATGTTGAAGGCAGGGCGCTGCTGAAGCTTGGGCAGAGACTCCTGGCAGCTCCTTTCTGCTTTGCTCGCGCCCGGTGCTCATGGCTTAACCTCTGTCTTTTAGCAGCCGCTGTTTCCCACCAGCAGACAGCTTTGTGCATCGTGTTGGTGACTGTGTGGTCACACGTGCTGTAGCTCTCCTTGCACGAGGAGCAGTGAAGCGGTGTTGGCCGTGCCCTCAATGTGCTCTCCTTCATGCTTTCAAAGTGTGCTCCTATATAAAATATTGGAAAATGTGTGTGCACGCATACGTGGATACAATGATGTGTTTGTGAACGTGTTTTTTGGCTAGATTTACTTTGCTTTGGTTTGGATTAGAAATAGTGTTTCTCTATGCAGAAGCTGCCTATTGCAGATACCCAGTATATATTTTTTTTTCCTAGAAATTTGTAACAGTTCCAAGTATGTGTGAGCACGTGCTCTCTCTCCAACACATTCCAATTGTTACACGCTGAAATAAACAAATTTGGCTTTTTGTGTATGTGTGGGACGTACTGAATTGATAAGGAATCCAAGTTAAATAGAAATTCAAGGATTCACTCAGCTCTGGTGAATGAGCACACACTCACTGCAGTCACCTTTAGCCTTGCTCAGCTTGGGCTGAAGCCTACAGCTGTTCTCTTTCTCCACAAATCCTTTCCCTTGTATCAGAGAAGGCCATCGGTGCTGTGTGTTTGAATCACGTTTGTCCTGACCTATGTCCCAGTATGTCTTAGGCCATCCGTGAAGCATGGAGGTGTCCTAGATTGCTCCCGAGGTCCAATAGTTCCTTCTGACAGTTTAGTGCTTCTTGTCATCAGTCTGGGGTGGTTTTTAAGAAATTTTCCTACAGATATGACTGTAATTCTCATTTGATTATCCATCTTTTATGATAGTTTAATTTGTTCACATTCAAACTAGTATTAGGAGTAACACCATGAGATATAAATATTGATTATTATTATTATTTGAATTTTTAGATTTTAAAGCAAGTATGTGATCATCTTAGAGTATGAACGTGTGTGCTTGGGCACTGCCCAGGGAAGCACCCAGCATCTGTGTGCGCCTCGTTCATGGCAGGAGAACCTCTCGTGCCTGCTCACAGCAGAACTGTGCCACGAGCTCAGCACGGAGTGTTCATTTGTATGGGCTGCTGCAGTTGGAATTTCTCTAATGTGTGATGTGGTGGCCATGATAACGTGTTTACAGAGTGTAAAATTTCAGCTTGAATTATGATTGCTAAAATAATTGATCATCAGCGTTTGTGCTTTGCGTAAGAAGAGTTGAAGAAAGCTGAATATTAAATAAACAGCGCGTTGGATGAGCAGCATTTCTCTCTCCTCACAACTCATCAATGAAACAAAAACTAAGAGCGGAGCGTGTGGTCTTATTGCCAATTACTGTCCAAGGAGGATAATGATGCAATCTTAATAACCTGCTAGAACTGTATGGTTAAAACAAATTTCCCATTACATTCCTCTCAGTGTTCAAGCTATGCCTTTGTACCTACGGAGATGCTGTGCTAAAAATAAAGCTGGAAAGGTCTCTCATACGTAGTTTCTGGTTGTTAAATAACGTGCTCCTTCTCCATCTGTACCCAGTGGGCTCTTCTGCTTTTTTTCTAAAGGCTTTGGGAATTGCTTTATGAAGCCAGGGAGTCAGTAGAGGCAGGGGATGAATGAACAAAATTCAGGTCCCCTTCTTAAAACCTCTTACTGGTTTTGATCATCTCACTAACAAGTAGAAATCTATGGGATTTTTGTTTAGTTTTAAAATATTGCTTATTCTGTATCTCAGATGCCCACGGTGTAGGAGTTTGGCATAAAGCTGGATCCTCCTCCTACGATGAATTTAAGTTCTGCAAATGAATTACTATGCAAGCTTTTAGATACGAAGGTCAGAGGAGGCTTTTTAGGAGTTGGTAGTGCACCGCTGGGTACGTTTAACCAGCCCACAAGTGTGAGCGTGTTGGAAGGTGACCAAAGTGCACTGCAGCACGTATGGGTCTGGGGAACGGGCTGTTTTCTTAGCTTTCTCAAGTGGTGTCCCAGCCATAGAAACAGCCCAGTAAGCGTACTTGTGGTGTGGATGCACGTTCAGATTCATACTGCCTTGTTTGGAAATTTCTCAGGCGCTGAGCTGAAGAAAAGTGAATCTGACAGCAAGTTGATGGAGCCAGAGTGGCAATTAGATGCCAGTCCCATCTTGCTGGATCCTTTTATGCATTTTGT
Organism: Perdix hodgsoniae; assembly: GCA_035772895.1. Taxonomy (NCBI): domain Eukaryota; kingdom Metazoa; phylum Chordata; class Aves; order Galliformes; family Phasianidae; genus Perdix; species Perdix hodgsoniae. The sequence continues at coordinate 2,711,968 of JAPSGF010000026.1, forward strand.
GCTTAGGGACTCCAGCATCTGAGCTTGATTACTTCCCAGAAGGAATGACTTGGCAGAATGCTAATCCCTAGTATCTCCAGACCAGGAGTAATCTGAAATGAGACTCTGGTGCAGCGATCCAAAGATTTTTAAGTTACTGTATGTAAAACCCTTCCAAAACTAGCAGAGGCCTTGTATCTGCTGATCAAAGAGTGCTGCTGGGTTGCTTTGGCTTCCCCGACTGGATACTTAATGAGAAGTGACTTTTCACATAGTTCTTTAAAAACAGGGAAACAAAGCAGATAAAGCAGACTTTTTTATGACACACACTGTGGAGGTACAGGCAGGCGGTGTACAGATGCTGATAGACAATATTTTGCTTCTTATGTGAAGGTCTGTTTGGTTTTCTTAGCTTTTACTACCATACAGTATACTGTTACAAATATATATATATATATATATAAATAAATTTCTACATGTCAGTATCTTACAGGATGTATGGATGTTTCTACATGTCAGTGTCTTACGGCATTTATGGATATTTCAGGGTTTGGCGTGTTTTCATCGTCTCTAAGGTGGAATTCAAAAGGGGGGGGTTCCAAGATCTCCTGTGCTGTACAGATCTTCTATTGCTGTGAACTTCTTACTTGCTACCGTACAAATGGGAACAAGTGTATTATTTTTCTGCTGTTGTTTGCAGTTAATTCAGTACTGTTGATCTTGTACTTGGTGTATCTGTTGATGTTGCAGATGGGATATGGAAAAGGATGAGATATAGTTTGAGGTTTTATGGTATCCAGAGTGAACTACTGGGGAAAACTGGCTTGCAGAAGCAGTGGTGGTGGGGCAGTGCTGCATTATAGAATGATGGAAGTGACTTAGAAAACGAGAGTTCTGAATGCATACAGCAAAGAAAAAGTTCTGCAGGTTCCACTAAGATAGGCGGCCTTACATGTGACCGTCCTTTAATTCTCTCCTTCCTTCTCAGCATGATTATTAAAGTTTTCCCAAGGTCTGGATGCAATTTTGTTTTATTTCAGTATTGAACGTTTGCTGGATTAGAAGTAATAAAGCTGAACTCAAAGTAACAAAATGAAGAAAAATCCCCAAAGAAGAAGACGAGACCTGTTCTTTTGTTGGTACGGCCAAAGTATTGGCCTCTGTTTCTAATTTTTGGATCAGTGATGTGTTTGATACAAATTGCCAGGAACGAGGCTGCACATTTGCATGTTGCATAATAGATTGAGCCTGTAAATTGTAGAAACATGGCAATCTGATATATATAATTTGTTTAGAAAGCTCTATTTTGTTAGGGCAGAAAGCAGTGCCACCACCTGAAAATTTCTGGATGCGATTTGTAGGTACTTAAATTGTTGAATAAATCATACTTTAGTTCAGCAGGGCAGAATTTACAATATTGTCAGAATAGCACCATCTGAGAGCTCCCATCCTGTTGTTAGCGTGCTGGCGCTGCCTTTATCGCCTGTGTGCCACGTGCACAGCATCACCTGAGAAGGAGCAAACCTCGGGATGTGGATGTGTCCTTTTGAATCAGTTCCCACTGCCTTGCATCCAGAAATAGAGATGTACCTGTGTGTGGGCCGCTGCCTGCCTGTCCTTCCTGCTTCAGATCTTGTCCTTTTGAAAGCACTGGGCTGCTCTCTGAATACTGAGGTTGATCAGTGCTGTTTCTCTGAATATGCCTTTCAAACCTTCATTTACACCTTTGAGTGCTTAATAGCAGGAGGAATTTCTGCAAGGCCCAGGGCTGGTCGAAGTGAAAATGATTCACATCAACATGCCCTTGTTCCAGAGAATTGATTGTAATTTTGTTTTGGATTTAGAACAGTCTTTTATTCAGGGGGATAACTGTGCTGGAATCTGTTACAACATTTATCTGCTGGTGGTGGTGGTGTGTTTGTTTTTTTTTTGTGGTACAACTGGTCACTTTTTTTTTTTCTTCATGGGCAGACTTATTGCTGTGCTGTGCTTTTGTTAAAGCACACAAATACGTAACTTAGCCTTTGCTTATGCCTATTGTCAGTTTTTGTGACTTGTTAGAAACTTGCAAATTGATGAAGAGCACGTTTTGTATTTGCCATGCCAGGCTGTAATTAGATAAACGAGGTTATCCAGTGCATCGCATCTTTGGTTTAGTTGTTGCAGTGTGCTGGATACATTCATGAACACTTCAGTATTAAAAGCTAGGAAGAGGTGCTGTTTCCTTACTAGTGGAATGAATTGATGCTGTTCTTTGGGATTTCGGAATTGGAGAGGTTAGGTTTTCAGAAGTGGCAGATTGCAGGCTGAACAGAACTGTGGGTGGAATGCCCACTGGATGGGGTAGGAGATCTGCTCGCTCCCTGCCCAGCACCTCTAACAAATGCTCCTGGTAAACGCTGCGTCACTGACTTCCAACTGAATGCGTAGCTCAATATTGTATTAGTTTGAAATTATCAGAGTGGCTTCAATCAGATTTTGGAAAAGCTTGCCAAAACTTCAACTGAAGTGAATTGGAAATTAAACTGGGAGCCTTGGCCTTATGTGCATGGCTCTGGGCCGGGTGAAAAACCTCTCTGAACTCGTGAGTAAATCGGGAGTGCCTTGTGTTTCTGCCACTGCTGTTGTTTACCAAAGAAACAAAAGGCAGTCTTCAGTTATTATGGAAAGTGGAGATGGCAGTGAGTGGTTCCTCTAGACCCGTGCTGGGCTCCCGTGCTGGGCTCCCGTGCTGGGCTCCCGTGCT